>JAQQSK010010901.1:0-12495 GCA_028658325.1 Potorous gilbertii | reverse complement strand
ATGTTACTTGAGTACAAATAGTGTTATTACCACTATTCTCATTAAGAAAAGGTTCTTTTATTCAGCATGATTATTAAGCCAAGGAATTGGGTAAAATGGATTATAAAATTTTTCTTTCTTAAAAAAAAATTATTTATTTTTAGTTTCTGACATTTACTTCCATAGGATTTTGAGTTCCAAATTCTCTTCCTAAATCTCCCCTACTTCCACTCCAAGATGGTGTGGAATTTGATATAGGCTTTACATATACATTTATATTGAACCTATTTTCACATTAGTCATGTTGTAGAGAAGAATTAGAACCAATGGGAGGGACCATGAGAAAGAAGAACCAAATAAAAAAAGAAGAAAGAGAGAGAGAGTAAATAATATGTTTCAATCCGCATTCAGACTCCATAGTTCTTTTTCTGGGTGTGGATAGCATTTTCCATCATGAGACCTTTGGAGTTGTCTTAGATCCTTGCATTGCTGAGAAGAGATAAGTCTATCAAAGTTAGTCATCGGGCATTGTGATTGCTTAAAAATTTTCATTCATATGCTTAAGATCAAAAGAAAGTTTTGGTTAAGTTTTAGCCATCTAAAAAATCCAGATGTTGATGCTGACTAAATATCAACTTAAAAGGAAAATAAGGCATTGTTGTGCATTTTGAGGCCATGTGAGTGTTGCTAGTTGCCAATAGTCAAATGCGTTTGTGTTGTGAGTTCTTTGTTGAGCAACGTCAAACTTAATAGAACCAAGAGTACTAAATAAATCCATGTTCATTATCTTTTCTGGACATAGTTTTGATGAGACATAATGTTTGTGGTAAAATGGCCTCGCTGAAAAGCTTTTTGACAAGAGAAAAAACATAATGATGTTTCAAGTGTTGTGCCTTTCCCTAGGAAATGTCTAAATGAATTTGCTTTATTTTAAAATATTAGTGCACTTAAACTCCCTTTTTAGTCTTAATTGGAGAGCAAACTCTAGATTTGAGAGGCAAAAGTATAAAAAAAATCTCAAAATTTCTGGAGGAAAATGCTCACTGGATTCTAAAGATTTTTTGCTTTTGAATCAACTGAAAAGGAAAGCATTTTGCAAGCTTCACAGCACCATGTTAATGTAAACTGTTACTCTTGTATTACATCCTGATAATTTTCTTCTCTCCAATTCAGGTAATTTCCTTATTCTGATTTCCTCCAAAATAGACTCTGTGCTTCAGTAATCCACTTAGTATTTGAAAATAAAGCTGAATTAGTGAAAAGGGATGTTCCATAAGATGATTTATTGAGTGGTTTTACTGGACTTTCCTTCATCAACTTGCAACAGTCAGCCAGGAGAAAAAAAAGGATGGGGAGAGAGCAGTAACAAAAACCAAGGGAAAGGAAACAGATCATATAGTAATAAAATGAGGACTATGCAACAAAATGGCTCTGATGTGATGCCAAAGCCCTATCATGTATAGGTATGTGAGAAATCTGGAGAAGAAAGTTATCCAGTCAACACACAGAAATACCCTACTAACCTTAGCACATGCAAGGCACTAGCATGAGGACCCCAGCTCAGCACCAGATAAGCTGCCAAATCCCTATGACCTCCAGCAGTACCACTTACCCACCAATTATAAGCCAATACATATCAATCTAAATGAAAAGGACAAATATGTGCAAAAATATAAATGGCTAAGATTAACAGAAGAGGAAACATAACACTTAAACAAGGCTATATTAGAAAAAGAAATTGAGCAAGCCATTGGTGAGGGCCCTAAGATAAAAACCCCAGGACCAGATAGATTCACAAGTATGTTAAGAATAATTCATTCAAATACATTATAAACTATTTAGAACAATAGGCAAAAAAGGAGTTCTACCAAATTTCTTTTATGTTACAAAGATAGTGCTTATAGTGGAACCAAGAAGAGCAAAAACAGGGAAAAAAGAAAAGTAGGCCAATTTCTTAAGTAAATATTGATGCAAAAATTTAAAATAATTAGTATCTATCTAAAATCATCAGCAAGCATTATCTGTAATTTGGGGATAAGCTTATTGGAAGACTTACCAGTAAGGTGAAGGGTAAAGCAAGGATGCTTATTATCACCACTGTTATTCAATATTATACTAGAAATACTAGATATAGCAGTAAGACAAGAAAGTCAAAAGATAAGAAAAGTGAGAAAGATAGAAATTGAAGGAATCTGAATAGGCAATGAGAAAACCAAACTACCACTTTTACAGACAATATGATCATATACCCAGAGAATGCTAGCAAATCAACTAAAAAATTGGTGGATACAATGAACAACTTTAGCATAGTTGCAGGATATAAAATTAACCCACATAAAATCATCAGTATTTCTATTCATTTCCAACAAAGTCCAGCAGAAAGAGAAATTACATGTACAATAACTGCAGACAATATTAAACACTTCAGAGTCTACTTGCTTAAACTCAGGAATTATATGAATACAATTAAAAATTCATAGCTCATAGGTAGACTAAGCCAGTACAATAAATGATAACTCTACCCAAGTAATTCTACCTAAATATTAACTTATTTAATGTCATGCCAATCAAATTACCAAAAAATTATGTTATAGAACTAGAAAAAAATGACAAAATTCATCTGGAAGAACAAAAGGTTAAGAACAAGGGAATGAATAAAAAAACGTAAAGGAAAGTAGTCTATCCATACCAGATTTCAAACTGTATTACAAAGCAGTAACCATCAAAACACTCTGGTACTGACTAAGAAGTGGAGTAGTGGATCAGTGGAATAGATTAGCTACAGATTATATGGTAGTAAGTAATGGTAGTAATCTAGTATTTGATATACCAAAGATCCAAGCTTTGGGAATAAGAACTGGTTATTTGACCAAAATTGCCAGAAAAACTAGAAAGCAATTTGACAGAAACTAGATATAGATCAACCTTTACTTTATATACTAAGATAAGATCAAAATAGGCACGTAATTTAGACATGAAGAGTAATAACACAAATACATTAGGGGAGAATGGAAAATTATACCTGTCAGATCTATGGATAAAGAAATATTTTATGGCCAAACAAGAGATAGAGATGATCGCAGGATGTCAAATGGATAATTTTGATTACATTTTACACAAACAAAAGCATTGTAGATTAAATCTGAAGGAAAGCTGGAAACTGAGAAAACCTTTTATAGCAAGTGTGTCTGATAAAGGTTTCATCTCTCAATATAGAGAATGGAGTCAGATTTATAAAGTCATTCCTCAATCGATAAGTGGACAAAGATATGAATAATTTTCAAAAAAGGAAATCAAAATTATCAATAGTCATATAAGAAGTGTTCTAAATCACTATTGGTTAGAGAAATGCGATTTAAAACAACTCTGAGGTACCACGTCACACCTATTATATTAGCTAATATGACAGAAAAGTAAAAAAAAAAATCACAAGTGTTGGAGATGTGGAAAAATTGAGACAATACACAATAATGGTGGCACTGCTATGAACTGATCCAACCATTCTGGAGAGCAATTTGGAACTATGTCTAAAGGGCATATATAAAATTGTGCATACCTTTTGACCCAGCAATACACTGTTAAGTCTTTATCCCAAAGAGATCAAAGAAAAGGGAAAAAGACCTATAGATGCAAAAATATTTATAGCAGCTCTTTTTGTGGTGCCAAAAATTAGAAATGGTAGGGATGCCTATCAATTGGGGAATGATTAAACAAGTTGTGGTATATGATTGTGATGGAATACTATTGTGCTATAAGAAATGATCAACAGTATGGTTTCAGGAAAAAAAACTGGGGAAGCTTCATATGAATTGATGCAAAGTGAGCAGAAGTAAGAGAACATTGGGCACAGCGATGACAATATTATATAATAATCAACTGTGAATAACTTAGCTATTCTGATCAATATAGTGGCCCAAGACTTCTGAAGGACTTGTAATGAAAATTCTCTCAACCTCCATAGAAAGGACTGGTGGAGTCTGAATGCAGATCGGAGTATACAATTTTTCATTTTCTTTATTTTTCTTGCTTTTTAAAAACCTGATTTCACATGTATAATTGATATAATATTTCTTGCTTTCACAATGGGTGGGATGGGGTGGGAGGGAGAGAATTTGAATTTCAAAATGTAAAAAAAATGAATGTTAAAAATCATTTTTTAATAAAAAGAAAAACATTTCAAGATGTCTCAGTAAGAATGGGAATGAAAAAGGATGCCTATTGTTCCCACTCTAATTTGACATGGTACTAGAAATGCTAGCCATAGCAAAGAAACAAGAAAAATAAAGGAAGTAAAATTATCTCAATTTGTGGACTACATGATGGTTTTACTTAGAAACCCTGGCAAACGAATGTGAACATTAACCAAAACAATTCATAGCAACGTTAAAGTGCTAGGATCTATAATACGACCTCAAAATAATTAGCATTTCTCTATATTACTAACAAAACACAGGGAAGACAAGATGGAGGGAAAATCCATTTAAAATCACAAAATAAATGCATTAAACATCTAGGAATTAATCTCTCAAGGCACACATGACTCATAGGACTTATATAACTTCCAACTAATTTTCACAGAAGTAAAGGAAGACCCAAGTAATCATTTAGGTATTTTGTTTTCTTAGCTGGGCCATAATGACATAATACAAATCATGTTACTTCCCAAATTAGTATAAAAGTTTAACTCGATTCCTATCAAATTAGCAAGGGGACTATTTTATAGAATTAAACTACATTCATATGGAAGAACAAAGGTCAAGAATCTCAAAGTAAATAGCAGGGTAAATGTAGGAATGAAGAGGATTTTTCTTTACCAGACATTAAATTCTATTACATTATGTTCATTATCATATCATATTATGTTCATTATCCAAACGAACTGGTGCTAGATTTTTAAAATAGACAAGTAGACTGGTAGGTTAATAGGTGAGCTGGACTAAGAACAAACACAGACAGCAGTCTCTTTTTTGATAAGCCCAAGACTGAAATGGAAAAGAAAGTATTTAAGAGCTTATGTATTATGTTGAGTATTGAAGATACAAATAGAAAATTGAGACAGACCTGTTCTTCTCTGATTCACATTCTGATTAGGGAAGAAAATACATAAAAGAGCGTTCAGCATCATGGCAGATGAAAAAGGCAAGTGTAGAGGATATGGTAATAGGAGAGATGGGAAGGTCCAGTGGATCTTGGGAAGCAATGCTTGGTGGGGCAGATGAACAGTGAATGTAGGGGAGATGGTGAGGTGGCCTAAGGGTTGGAGTGGAACAGGTTTTGGTTACCTCAGGCAGAAGTAGGGATGTGGTCAGCATTCCCCTGAGAGCGGGTGTCCAATGTCTGCTGGAAATTGGGTAATAGGCATTGGCGCAAAGGAGAGAAAGGATTCCTTACCACCTTTCTTGTCTATTTGTTAGATACTTGTTGGCTAGAGCATAGGGTAGGGGAAGGGGAAGGGAACTTTTGGGAAAGGAATTACAGAAGTAAGCATAAGAGAAAGTTCAACTAGAACCATTAAAATGTTTTGAAATCATTTTGGTAGAGTATAAGTTTAGATTAGCACCATCTACCATACATTGCAATAAATTCCATATGGATAAGAAGTAATAATGGAAAAACTCATCAAAAATTACAAGAGAATGAACATGCTTTGTCTTCCATAATTTTGGAAAGATAAAAATATTTTAATCAAGAGCGAAATAGAATTACAAAATACAAGAAATCCTATCTCAATTATATAATATTTTGAAAACTTCAGCACAAACACAAGCAATGCTACCAGAGGAAGAAATGACTCATGAAAAGAATCGTTGCATTTAACATCTCTAATAAAAGTCTGTCAAACAGGAGCTGTAGGAGATTGGCAGATCTATGAGGAAAAAGAGCCAATTCCCAATAAAAAAGCAGTCAAAGAATATGAAGTGGTTTTCAAAAGAACCAATGCAAATTATTAATCTGAAAAAAGTGTTATCAGTCACTAACAATGAAAGAAATGCTGATTAAAACATCTTACACCCCTCATGGCCAAATGTGGTAAAAGACAGGAAAACTCAGCGTTGAAGAGACTGTGGGAAGAGAGGCATTCACCTACCACTGGTGTATTCTGGAAACTCCCTTGAAGTTGTGCAAGAAAAATTGTGAAATTCTTCATATTCTTTGCTTCAGGGATCCCACTACTGAATTCACATCTCAGGGATATTCATGATAGCAAGAAGAGACTCACATGTACAAAATATTTATAACAGCATCATTTGCGATGCTGGCAGCTCTGTGGTCCAGTGGATAGAGCCCTGGAACCTGGGCACAGCCTCACAAACTTACAAACTGTGTGACTCTGGACAAGTCACTTGGCCCCTGTTTGCCTCAGTTTCCTCAGCTGCAAAATGACGGTAATTGCACCTACTTCCCAAGGATGTCTTAAGGATCTTATAAGACAATAATTGTGAAGTGCTTAGTATAGTGTTTGGCACGTAGTAAGCATGATATAAATGTTCACTACTTTTCTTATTACCCTCTCTTCCCAAGGTTGTTGTGAGAATCAAAACAGAAAATATTTATAAAATGTCTGCAAAATTTAAAGAGCTATTAAAAAAAGTAGTTATTATTATTTGTGGTGACAAAACTGGAAACTAGGAATTTGCTTCATGTTGGATGAATCGTTAGACAACGGTGGCTTATGGATATAATAAAATGTTATTGTAACTATAAGAAAACTATGAAGACTTCAGAGAAGCTTGATGAAGTGAGGCGGAGTGAAGAAAGTGTAGCCAAATGAACACATGGGTGGCTACAGGGATGTAAATGAAGATAACGGTAAAAAGGAACAAAACTCAGGTCAGAAACAATGGAAAATGTTAATGCTAAACTATCAACGTTAGAGCACACATCCTTCCTTTCTGTTAACAATCAGTAAACTTCCAAAGTGAAAGTGACACATGCCGTGAGCATAATTAGGCAGTGTTGCCCAACTATTTTCACAGGATGCACTTTGTGAGAAGTTGGTTTTGGTGTTCGTTGACTATTTTCTCAAAAATGGTATTTTTTTTTTTTAAAGAAAGATGTTATGTCAAAATAAGCTAAAATCTGTTAAAACATTTTTTTTGAATGGAATAAGGAAAAGCACATCTATCCTTACCATTTTGATGAATAAAGATGCAGTTTTATAATTTAAAAAGAATCATGGGAGCTGAAGTTAGGTTTGGAAGATACTTAAATTTCTCTCTCTCCTTTCTTCCCTTTGTCTCTTCCTTCTTTCTTACCTATAGCACCTTTTACAAACTTCATCGAATCAGTTCAAAACTATTAAAACTCTACAAGGGATTTCAAATCTTTAAGAGAACTGTTAACAGTGACTTAAAGTTCTTAGGGGGTTAGCTGACCTCTGAGTTCTGGTCCAGGGTCCACTGTCTTTAAGTTTCCTTGGAAGCAGCCTCATTTTGTCTACTAGAGGACGTAGGGAGCGTACCTAGGATGCTAACAAGCTAAGTCCCTGTACTGACTTACTATGGAAGCTGATCTGATTTTATATCCAGGAGCATACTAATTATTGTCTGATTTAATCAACACAATCAGGCAATTTATACCCTTGTTCCTGTAAACCCTCCCAGATGGCCCTCATCCTTAAAATAAATAAACATTTCAATTGGCCCTGCCCTTGACTTAAGTTTTCTCTCTGGATGTCTCTTTTTTTTTTTAAGTCAAACTCCTAGAGAAAAAAAGAAGAAACCTCTTGTATGCATTGCCTCCATTTCCTCATCTACTTCTCACTTCCTCAACTGCTGCGATCTGGCTTCTGATTTCTTGTTGCCCTCCTACCAGAAGAGGACCAAATGATATCACTATTTTGGGGTCAAGGTACAGTGTGTTCTACTGTGCCTGATCAGATCAGAATGAGCTCAGAATGTTCTACCGCAGGTTGGGTACAAATAGTTCACATGAACATTTGGAGTGGAGATGGCTTTAAATCTGCATGTCTCATGCTTCTTTTAAGTTACTGCAATTCTGCTTTGTTCATAGAATACTGAGCCTTCTTTAAAGCAGGCATGCCATGCTGGGTGATCCTATGCCAGTGTCTCCCATGTCTCACAATCAATTCCAAAGTTCTTCAAAGAGACCCTTGACAGTAGTATCCTTGTGTCGCTTCTTCTGATCTCCCTGGGAGCATTTACCCTGAGTAAGTTCTCTGTGAAATAGTCTTTTAGGCAGATGTAAGGTTGGCATTTGAACAACATAGCCAACACATTGGAGTTGTGTTTTCTGCAGGAAAGTTTGAATGCTTGGAAATTCAGCTTGAGCAAGGACTTCAGTGTCTGATACCCTATCCTGCCAGGTGATCCTCAGAATCTTCCTAAGACAGTTCAAATCGAAGAGATTAATTTTCTTGGCATGGAGCTGGTAGACTGTCCAGGTTTCACAGGCTTAACAGTGAGGTCAGCACAATGACTCTGTAGACCTTCAGTTTGGTAGTCAGTCTAATACCTCTTCTTTTCTATACTTTTCTTTGGAGCCTCCCAAACACTGAGTTAGCTCTGGCAATGCGTGTGTCACTCTCATTGTCAATGTGTACATTCCTGGAAAGTATTACTGAAGTAATGGAACTTATTCACAGTATTAAACATTTCTCCATTTGCTGTCAATGATTTCGCATATGGATGATGCAGTGCTGACTGGTGGAGAACCTTGTTGTCTTGGTGTTTGTTGTTGGATAAAAATTAACACAAATGGCAGACAATCCATAGTTTGTTGCATCTCAGAATCAGAGGCTGCATTGAGTGTACAATCATCCATGAATAAAAAGTTGCACACCAGCTCTCCCTCTGTTTTACTCTTGGCTTATAGCCTTTTTAAGTTAAATAATTTACTGTCAGTGAGGTAGCTAACTTTGATGCTGATTTGATTCTTGTTAAAAGTATCTGATAACACTGCAGAAAATATCACACTCAAAAGCATGGGAGCAAGCACACAGTGATGCTTCACTCCATCGGTGACTAGGAAAGTGCAACTTTCCAGAACCTATGAAAGCATGCTGTCATAAAGCTGGTGTACAATACTAATGAACTCTGGGCAATCAGTCTGGGCCATGATCTTCCACAAGCCCTCATGATTGACAGTATCACAGGCCTTGGTCACGTATATGAACGTTGTGTGCAGACCTCTGTTCTTCTGGCATTTCTCCTGGACTTTTGGGCCAGCAAACACTATAGTGACCATTCCTTGGTCCTTTCTTAGCCAACTTTACTCTAACTTCTGCTTTTTAATCCCTCTTGTCGATGATTTTGAATGTCTTATCACCTATGACTTGTCCTATCACCACTCTTCCCAATCCTATCTCTGAATGACTCCCACCATCTGCCTCTTCCTCTTCTTTTCATGAGCTGCTGAATGAAATTAGAAGAAATCCCATGACTCTTTTCACTTGATACATTGCCAATGTTTGTAATCCTATGTCACCTTGGCCCTCACCTCCACAAGGAAGTTCTTTTTATTCTTCTCTGATTGAGTCCCTCTCACAATCCCACAGGAGCAATTTTAAACCTCTCCTTTCTTCTCCAGCCCCCGACATCTCCCCTCTCTTTCATCTGAGGATCTTGCCTCTTACATCACTGAAAAGACTGAGGTCATTCCATGAGAAGTCTCCCTTTTCTCACTCTCTTCATCTTCACCTCTTCTCCTATGCTTCTCTTTCCCCTCAGTCTCTAAAAGGAAATGAAAATCTTCTTGCCAAGGGCAACTCTTGTATCTGTGTACCTGTTCCCATCCCCTTCTATTTTCCCCAGGTTATATCCTTAGTCACCCTCCTCCACCATGAGAGACAGAAATAAGCTTTGTCACTTATCATTGCAGAAAGCTGAACAAGACATGGAGACTTTAAATTACTTGCCCACCATGTCATGGTTAGAGTCAGCTAGGTGGCTCAGTAGATGGAGTTCTAGGCCTGGAGCCAGGAAGACCTGAATTCAAATCTAGCTTCTAACACTTACTAGCTATGTGACCCTAGGCAAGTCACTTAACCTCTCTTTGCCATAATCCACTGGTGAAGAGAATGGAAAACCATCGCAAGAAAACCTCATGGGCAGTATGGTTTATAGGGTCATGAAAAGTCAGACACGAATTGAAAAGTACTACCGGAATGTTATTTTATTAGCATCTAGGTGACACCATAGTGCATAGAGTACTGGACTTGGAATCAGGGAGACTCATCTTCCTGGGTTCAAATCTGGTCTCAGATACTGGCTGTGTGACCCTGGGTAAGTCACTTAATCCTGTTTACCACAGTTCATCTTCCCTAAAATGAGCTGGAGAAGGAAATGGCAAACCACTCCAGTGCCAAGAAAATCCCAAATGGGGTCATGAATAGTTGGACATGAGAGAAACAAGTAAACAACAACAACATGACATAGTTAATGTGTTAGAAGCAGTAAATGAACCTGGGTCTTCCTCAGTCCACATCTCACCTTCTATTTACTATTCCAGGCTGCTTGCAGCTCCCATCATTTAAGAGGAAAAGTAAACAAAGATAAATGGCCAAAGAATCCTCATGGAGACTTAGCTGAAGTAATTAAAAGCTGTTGTGACATTTTATGCTTTGCAATTCATTTATTTAAATGTAAATAGTTGCAAAGCAAATTTAATTGGCAGTACTCATGTTTAATATTGTTTATAATAAATCATTAAAAAATGAAAAGCACAGAGCAACTGCTTCAAATATTTACAACAGCCATGAATTTAATATTGTGGTACCACAGATGTCCCCTGAACAGTGTTTTCCCTTTCCTATTTAGGCATAAATGTACCAGTATTATTTACCAAAGGTCTGTAAGATAGCATAATCGTAGGAATGAAATAGCAGTTTGTTTTAGGAATGTGTGTGTGTGTGTGTGTGTGTGTGTGTGTGTGTGTGTGTGTGTGTGTGTGTGTTTGGAGGGGAATGGGGCACGGGTAGATTCAATTTGGTTCTAAGTGTGCCCAGTGTTGGATCCCACATGAGAGAAATGTTCACTAATGGGTGAAGAAGGAAGTCAACTATGTTTCGTGGGTTTAAGAAAGAGTCCAAAAGACCAGTCTCACCGAAAGCATCTCCGCCACTGACCTGGCACACTGGTTGAAATGGCACCATTCCCTACACTCTTTCAAGATCTTAAAGAAATAATGCGCTTTAGCTGAGTTAAGGCATTCAGCTCTCTAGGATGAGTCCCACTAGCATGTTTATCAGAAAGGATCAGTTTATGATTAATATGTGCTACCATCACTATCAATCTGCTGAGAGCCTTCAGGAAATGGGACACGGGATAGACAACTTTTTATGGAACAGAAGGTAGGAGGAAAGGGAGGAGTCCAATAATGTATTGGGATCTGCCAGCAGTGAACTCTAGATGAAATTAGAGAGGAGCTCCTTAATAGTGCATCCAGACCTATACCTGGCAGTGACCAAGAGCCACCCCAGCACCCCATGGTGCATCCCCAGATAAGAAGCATGTGTTCCCTCATGTGAGTCTCTTCATACATGGTCCTTGTGTGTATTTTATTCCTTCCAGTGATGGCGTATTTGTGGGATAGTGTTCGATAAGTTTGATAAGGGAATATTTTATTGTAACTTTCCTATTATTTCATTAAATGGCTCTGACTAATAAAATGAAATGCATAGAGTAGTGACTTATAAGCTGTAATTTTAAGTAGTTTCACATACCCTGAGTACTGGGAGCCTGGGTTACCTTTGTCTGGGACATTCATCACGTGAAATGGGGCAAAGTGCTTACATACTCATTTATGGTAAGATGTCTTTGAGATATGTTGTGCCCATAGGAGCAGAAGAAAATAAAAATGCACCCCATTTGACATTTATTACTCATCTCTGAAAAACTTTGTTCAGACTTGCTTTAACTTATGCATGGAGTATGTCTGGTAGTCTAGAACAATCCCTGGCGTCCCATTCCTCAAGATTGTACAAGTAAGTCCCATTGGCTAAATCTTAGACTAAATATGGTAGAATTGGGATTCAGAGAGTTAAGCAGAAATAGGTGGGTGGGAACCAAAAATTGCACAAATGAAATTCCCAACTACTCACACTAATCTAGGGTTAGGATCTCCACTCCATAAACTGTTATTCTCAAATACCAGAGTCAGAGTTGTAAAACACATGGAAGAAGAGCTGGTTTATCCAGAATTCTATTAAACAGAATGGTGCTTCTGTGAGATTACAGAGATTTAGTCAGGGAGACAGTGGAAAGAGGACCAGAAGACCCTAGTTCACAGTCTGACTCTTCTACTTAATTCACATGTGACTGGGGGCAAGTCAACTCCTCTGAGCCTCAGTTTCCTGAAATATAAAATGAAAGTATTGGACTGTATGACCTCTGATGTCCCTTGTAGGTCAGAATTTATGATCTTATCATCATAAGCATGTGAAGATGGTGCTGGTGACTGATCAGTCAATTCCTGAAGTGGTTTGTCCAGTGGTGGTGATGAGTTATCCGTACTCTTATCCCAACTATCTTGTGACTTTTCCTATGTACAAAGGGG
>JAQQSK010010900.1:0-12495 GCA_028658325.1 Potorous gilbertii | reverse complement strand
AGCTAGTGCTTGGGGTCTGAGATTCAAATGCTGCTCCCCAGCCTCAGGGCTTTTAACGGCAGGCTTGACCGCTCTTCAATGGGGGCTTATCTGCTGGTTCTCAGGTGGGGGCAGGGCTGCCTCTCAGGCTCAGTTCCCTCAGGGGGTTTATACAGAGATCCTTTGTAGTGGAGCTGGGGTGGAGCTCCTGCTTGCTGTGGGAGTCTCTGGCTGAGCTGCCTCTGCCTCTGGCCGAGCTGCCTCAGCCTCTGCCACAGGGGCCACTTCCCAGGCGGTCTGAGTCCCGGAGATACCCCGCTCCCCTCTCAGCCCGTCTCTCTCACTGACCTGTGTGTCTGTGGGTGGAGGGAACTTCGCGGCCACCTGGAGATTCAGGTCCCTGAGGCCTGCTTGGGTCTGCTGGCTCCTCTCAGTGCCGTGTGGCCGGGGTGGGGGAGGGGAGGACTCCGCAGGACAGGACTCTGCTCCCTGGGGTACCTTTGGGATCGGTTTTTCAGGGCTCTCTGCAACGGAAATCTCCTTCACTGTGTTGCTGCGTGGTTTCCACTGTTCCAGAGTTTGTCAGGAGTTCTTTTTACTGGAAATCTATGGGCTGTGGGTTCGGACCTAGCAGAGGTGAGTCTTTCTACTCCGCCATCTTGGCTCCGCCCCCCACACAATTGTAAAATAATGCCTTAAAATGAATTCTCAAATGGCAAAACCAACAAAAAAAGGGACAGAAACAATTTTCTATCTAATACAACTAGAAGGTTGATAGAAAAGGTCTGTCTCACAGGGATGAGAACAGATTGCAGTTAAGCACAGGGAGTGCCCTGGGAAATCAGCACAGGATTTTGGGACTAATGAATTAGTGATCACAGCTCCCAGAGCTCTCAGCCCACAGATGATAAAGGAGCTGGGTAACTAGTTAGAAAAATATTACCAGGGACTTTTTGCTGGATTTAGGATTTGGTTGCATTGGCCATGCTCAGTTAGGGGTTGTAGTCTCAGGGCAAGAAGCAACACTAGTAAGGGTGGGAACCCTGGTCACAGTTCCCGGGAAGATCACAGTCACTCACAGACCAGTGCACAGGCCAGGAGAACTGTGACAACACCTTTCCTGAGATCCTTACACCTTGGAAGAACTGAAAACTTACATAATCCCAGAGCTAGTTCTGAAAACAGCAGCACAAAAAGCCAGATGCTTTGGACAGTGCTGCCACTTAACCTCCCATTCCTCACTCCAAGAATACAAAACACCTTTAATAGAAAATGAAAAGTTAAGAAATAACCTGGAAAAATGAGCAAACAGCAACAAAAAGATCTGAGCAGAGAAAGTTACGTTGAGGATAGGAAAGATCAATGCTCAAACTCAGAAGAGGACATCAATGTCAAAATGGCTGCATGCAAAACCTTAAAGAAAAATATGAATTGGAAGGCCCAAAAATAATTCCCAGAAGAGTTCAAAATTGATTTTAAAAGTCAAATAAAAGAGGTAGAGGAAACTTGAGAAAAGAAAGTAATGATGGTAAAGAAAGTGAAAAAAAGTGAAAAAAGATGTACAAAAACTCACTGAAAACAACTCCTTAAAACATAGAATTGCCAATGCAAAAAGAGGATCAAAAGCTCACTGAAGAAAATAATTCCTTAAAAATTAGAATTAGGCAAGTAAAAGCTAATGACTCTACATAGTACAAAGAAATGAAAAAAAAGTCAAAAGAATGAAAAATAGAGGTGAAATATCTCATTGTAAAAACAATTTATCTAAAAAATAGATAAAGGAGATCATTTAGGAATTACTTGACTACCTAAAGGCTATGGTAAAAAGTGCCTTAACACTATATTTAAAGAAATAAATAAGGAAAATTGCCTTGATTTCCTGGAACCAGAAGGTAAAATAGAAATAGAGGGAATCCTCTAATTACCTCCTGAAAGAGATCCCAAAATGGAAACTCCTAGGAATATTATAGCCAAATTTCAGAGTTCTCCAGTCAAGGAAAAAATACTGCAAGCAGCCAGAAAGAAACAATTCAAATAACATGGATCCAGTCAAGATTACATAGGATTTTAAAAATATATATAATTTATTTATTTTCAGTTCTTAAAATTTACTTCCACAAGAATTTGAATTCAAAAATTTTTCCCCATCTCTTCCAACCTCCCACCCCGGGACAGCATGCACCCTCTCCACCCCTTCCTCTATTTTGTCCTCTCTTCTATTACCCACCCTTCTTCCATCCCCCTTCCCCTCTATTTTCCTGTATGGCAGAATAGATTTCTATGCTCCATTGCATGTTTAGCTTAACTTCCAGCTGCATGCTAAAATAATTTTTAACATTCATTCTTAAAGCTTTGTGTTCCATATTCTCTCCCTCCCTCCCCATCCACCTTCACTGAGAAAACAAGCAATTCAGTATAGGTCATACATGTGTAACAATGCAAAACACTTCCACAATAGTTATATTGTAAAATACTAATCACATTTCCCTCTGTTCTATCCTGCCCTTCATTTATTCAATTCTCTCCCTTGATCTGTCCTCCCACAATAGTGTTTACTTCTTGTGATGCCCTTCCCCAATTTACTCTTCCTTCTATTATCTTCCCTCTCTTATCCCCTTCCCCCTTGCCTTCCTCCAGGGTAAAATAGATTTTCATATTCAATTATGTGTTATTCCCTACTTAAGCCAAATTCCATGAGAGTAAGTCTCAATTATTTCCTTTCATCTCCCCCTCCTTTCTTTTCCCCTCCATTGTAAAAGCTCTTCCCTCTTTTATGTAAGGTGATTTGCCACAGTCAACCTCTCCCTTTCTCTTACTCCTAGTACATTCAATTCAACAGTAAATTTTATATTTTTTAAATATTCTCCTTCCATATTTAACTCACCCTGTGCCTTCTGTCTATACATACCTACATATATATATATATATATATATATATATATATATATATATATATATATATATAATATACACACACATACATACCCTTACCCACCTATATGTATATGTATATATACATATATATGTATGTTTTTATGTATATATTGCTTATAACTACCCTAATACTTGAAAATACCCTAATACTCATGAGTTACAAGTAACATCCTTCTATGTAGGAATGTAAACAGTTCAACTTTAAAGAGTTCCTTAAGGCTTCTCTTTCCTCTTTACCTTTTATGTTTCTCTTGATTCTTATATTTGAAAGTCAAATTTCCCATTCAGTTCTGGTATTTTCAACAAGAATTCAAAAGGTCTCTATTTCATTGAAATTCCATTTTCCCCCTGAAGTATATACTCAGTTTTGCTGGGTAGGTGATCTTGGTTTTAATCCTAGCTCCTTTGATTTCTGGAATATCATATGCCAAGCCTTTTGATCTCTTAGTGTAGAAGCTGCTAAATTCTGTGTGATCCTGATTGTATTTCCACAGTACTTGAATTGTTTCTTTCTAACTGTTCATAATATTTTCTTCTTGACCTGGGAGCTCTTCAATTTGTCTACAATATTCCTAGGAGTTTTCCTTTGGGACCTCTTTCAGGAGGTGATTGGAGAATTCTTTCCATTTCTATGTTACCCTCTGGTTCTAGAATGTCAAGGTAGTTTTCCTTGATAAATTCTTGGAAGATGATGTGTACGTTCTATGTTTCATCGAGATTTTCAAGTAGACCAAAAATTTTTACATTATTTCTCCTGGATCTATTTTCCAGGTCAGTTGTTTGTCCAATGAGGTATTTCACATTTTCTTCTATTTTTTTCATTCTTTTGGTTTTGCTTTGTAATTTCTTGGTTTCTCATCTGCTCCATTCTAATTTTTAAAGAGTTATTTTCTTCAGTTAACTTTTGAACCTCCTTTTCTATTTGGCTAATTCTGCTTTTTAAATCGTTCTTATCCTCATTGGCTTTTTGGATTTCTTTTGCCATGTAGGTTAGTCTATCTTTAAAGGTGTTATTTACTTCAGCATTTTTTGGATCTCTTTTAGCAAGCTCTTGAACTACTTTTCATGATTTTCTTGCATCACTCTAATTTCTCTTCCCAATTTTTCTTCCACCTCTCTTATGTGATTTTCTAAATCCTTTTTGAGCTCTTCCATGGCCTGAGACCATTACATATTTTTTGGAGGTTTTGAATGTAGAAGCCTTGACTTTTATTTTTTCCTCTTGTGGTAAATTTCATTCTTCTTCATCTGAAAGGATGGAAGAAATTCCTACTCACCAAGAAAGTAAATTTCTGTAGTCATATTTTTTCCACCTTTGTCAAATGGAGGCTATCCTCTAGGAGGACCTGTAAGTTCTCACTTCCTCCAAGGTGGAATAATCAAGGGAGAGGAGTTTACTCCTCTCATATCCTGCACCCTGGTCTGTGAGCAATGATGATCAGTCTTTTCTGCCCAGGATCTGCAAGTAGAATTCCCTCTATAGAGCCTCCACTAGCTCCACCAGGTCAGCACTCCTCCTCACCCCAGGACTGGATTCAGATCTGCTGCTCAATTCCCTCAGGGTCCTTAGGGTGAGGGCTCCAAAAGTACTGCTGCTGCTGCAGTGGCTGCTGTTGCCCTGGGACCAGGGTTGGGGCTAGACCATGTTCTCTTCTCACCCAAGTGAAAGAGTTTTCTCACTGACTTTTGAAGCTGTCTTTGGCATTTGTGTGTTGAGAAATCTGGGAGCTCCCACTGCTATCCACAATTCTGCACCCTGAATCCTGCTCCAGTCCTGTCCATGCAGTGTGGCATGGCTCAGGCCTTTCCTGTTAGTCTTTCAGGCTGTCTTGGACTGGAAATCTCCTTCACTCTGTCAGTTTGTGGCTTCTGCTGCTCTAGAATTTGTTTAGAGTCCTTTTTTACAGGTATTTTATGAGCTATGGGGATAGAGCTAGAGCAGGGCCATCTTTCTACTCTGCCATCTTGGCTCCACCTGAGAATTACATAGGATTGAGCAGCTTCTACATAAAGGATTTGGAAGGCTTGGAATACAATATTCCATAAGACAAAGGAGGTAGGTTTATAATCAACAATCACCTATACAGAAAAACTCAGTATAATAATTCTTCAGGGGAAAAGTGGATATTTAATGAAATAGAGAACTTTTAAGTATTTCTGATGAAAAGACCAGAACTGAAAAAAAATTGTTTTTCAAATATGAGACTAAAGGGAAGCATAAAAATGTAAACATTGAAAAGATATCATAAAGAATTTGATAAAATTAAATTGTTTTTATGCCCACACAGGAAAATGATAGCTATGACTCTAAAAATTTTATCATTGTTAGGGTAGTTAGAAGGAATATACACAGAAGGCATGGATATGAGTTGAGTATTATGGAGTGACATCTAAAAGAGCAACACTAAGAGGTGAGAAAGGGGGACATAAGGGACAAAGGGGGAAGGGAGGGGTATAATACAACAAATTATTTTACATAAAAGAGGCACAAAAGAGCTTTCACAGTGGAGGGGAAAATAGAGGTGTGGGTAATGATTGATCCTTACTCTCATTGGAATTGACTGAAAGAGAGAATAACATACACAGTCAGTTGGATATAGAAATCTACCTTATACTATAGGGAAGTAGGAGGGGAGGAGGATAAAGGAAAAAAGGGAACTCATAGAGGGAAGGCAGATTGGGGGAGGTGGTGGTTAGCAAAAAGAAATTTTTGAAAGGGAGGAGTGAGAGACAAAGAGAGAGAGAGAGAGAGAGAGAGAGAGAGAGAGAGAGAGAGAGAAAGAGATTGAGGAGGGAGAGAAACATAAAGTCAGAACTTTGAATGGGATGATATTACCTATAAAACATAAAGAGATAATGGAGTGTGTTAAAAACCAGAATCCTGTGATATGTCATTTATAGGAAACACACTTGAGGTAGAGATATACACATAGGGCAAAGGAAAGAATATGAAGCAGAAACTATCATGCTTTAACTGAAGTAATAAATGCAAAAGTAGTAATCATGATCTTAGAAACAGCAAAAACAAAAATAGATCTTATCAAAAAACACAAGCAAGGAAATAGCATCTTGCTAAAAGGTATCATAAAAATGCAGTAATATCATTACTAAATACATATATATGTATCCATATATAGATCTATCTACCTATCTATCTACCTATCTATCTATGCACCAAATGGTATAGCAACCAAATTCTTAAAGGAAATGTTAATTGAGTTACAGGAAGAAATAGTAAAACTGTACTAGTAGGAAAGCCTAGCTTTTCCCTCTCAGAACTAGAAAAATCTAACAAAAAATAAACAATGAAGGAGTTAAGGAGATGAATAGATCATAGAAAAGTTAGATGTGATATATCTCTGGATAAAACTGAATAGGAATAGAAAGGAATATACCATTTTCTCAGAGACACAACAACTACACAAAACAATTGATCATGTATTAGGGCACAAAAGTCTCACAACTAAATATAGAAAAGCACAAATATTAAATGCATCATTTTTAGATCATAATACAATAAAAATCACATTTAATTAATGACAGGGGAAAGATAGATTAAAATTATTTGGAAACTAAATAAACTAATCCTAAAGAATAAGTGGGTCAAAAACAAGTCATGCAAATACTCAATAATTTCATTAGAGAAAGACAATGAGCCAATGCACTGAAACTTATGGGATGTAGACAAAGCAGTAGTTGGAGGAAGATTTATATATCTAAATCCTTACATAAATAGAATAGAGAAAGAGTAGATTCGTGAATTGGACATTGTAACTAAAAAAGCTAGAAAAAGGACAAATTAAAAATCCTCATTTAAGCACCAAATTGGAAATCCTGAAAATTAAAGATGAAATTAATAAAATTGAAAGCAAGAAAACCTTTGGATTAATAAAACTAGGAGCTGGTTTTATGAAAAAAATAGTTAAATCATTTGTTAATTTGGTTAAACCAAGAAAGAAAACCAAATTACCAGTATTAAAAGTGAAAAAGATAAATTCACCATCAAAGAGGAAGAAATTAAAGCAATTATTAGGAGCTATTTTCTCGCAATTTTTTTTACAATAAATATGACAATATAAATGAAATGGATGAATATACAAAACATAAATTACCCAGTTAATCGGAAGAGGAAATAGGATACTTAAATAACCCCATGTTAGAAAAAAGAAATTGAACATCCCATCAATGAACTCTCTGAGAAAAAAAAATCTCTTGGACCAGATGCATTCACCAGTGAATTCTGCCAAACATTTAAAGAAAAATCTATTCGAATACCACATAGACTATTTAGAAAAATAGGCAAAGAAGAAGTCCTACCAAATTCCTTTTGCAACATAACTATGATGATGATACCTAAACCATAAAGGACAAAAACATAGAAAGAAAAGTATAAACCAATTGATTTAATCAATATTGATACAAAAACTTTAAAACACTAACAAGGAGATTATAGTAATATATCACAATGATCATACACTATGACCAGGTGGTCTTATACCAATAATGCAGGGCTGATTCAATATTAGGAAAACTATTAGCATAATTGACCATATCAATAACAAAAAACCCCAAAAAATCATAGGACTTTCTCAATAGATACAAAAAAAATTAAACAAAATACAACATGCATTCCCATTAATAAAAAAACCACTAGAAAGCACAGAAATAAAATGGAGCCTTCCTTAAATAAGTATTACTTATTGTAAAGCACTAGCAAAGAAATAGCTAAACACCTTCCCAATAACACCCAAGGTAAATCAAAGATGCCCTTTATTACCACTATTGTTTAATATTCCAATAGGAATGCTAGCTATAGTAATAAGAGAAGGAAAAGAAATTTAAGGAATAAGAATAGGCAACCAGAAAACAAAATTATCTTTCTTTGAAGATAATATGATGGTATACCTGGAGAATCCTACACAATCAACTAAAAATTAGTTGAAATAATTAAAAACCTTAGGAGTCACAGGATAAAAAATAAGCCCAAATAAATCATGAGCATTTCTACATGTTGCCAACATAATCCAGCAATGAGAGATAGAAAGAGAAATTTCATTTAAAATAACCATAGATAATATAAAGTACTTGGGTGATTACTTGTCAAGACAAACATAAGAACTACATGAATATAATTGCAAAACACCTTTCACACAAATAAAGTCAGAACTAAACAACTGGAAAGATATTAATTGTGGATGGGTAGACTAAGGCAGTTTAATAAAAATGATAATTCTACCTAAATTAATCTACTTATTTAGTGCCATACCAATCAAACTACCAAAAACTGATCTTATACTAATAGAAAAAAGTAATAACAAAATTCATCTCGAAGAAGAAGAGGTCAAAATTTTCAAAGGAATTAATAAAATATGAAAGAAGGTCACCTATGTCTACCAGATGTGAAACTGTATTACAAAGTGGTAATATACAAAAAAATCTGACTAAGAGACAGCAAATGAAGAAAAGGAAGAAACACTTAAATGAAACCACACTGTAGGTCATGATCTACCCCACCGAATTATCATTGTTCTGCTTGAACTGCCACTATCCCCTGGCCAACACATCAGCGAGTCTAGCTCACATATGAGTCAAGTTATTACCTTCAAAAACAAAGGACAAAACACCAAGGAACCAACAACAAATGGTAGTTATTGATTGTAGTTTTGATTGATGGTGATGAAGTTGCTATTTTTTTTTAACCGAGGGTGTCCAGACCTCTGATGCCATTGATTTGGGAAATTCCTGGTGTAGAAGCTTCCTTCACCAAATGTAGATCAACAACTCATCTATGACTTACAGTCTTCATTAAAAAGCTGCCTAGGGCGCTGAAAGAAATAAACTTTGTGCTTCTAGTTACATAATGAGTATGTGCTCAAATAGTAATAATATTCTCCTTTGACACGTCACTTTTCAGGTTACAAAACAGGAAATATTACAAAGTGTAAGGTATTATTGTCGTTGTGGTGGCTGACAACTACTTTATCACCAATCAATCAGTGAGCATTTATCAAGGACCTATAGTGTATCGATTACTATGCTAGTCACAACTAATATAAATCTGAGGAATAAGAATGAGAAATAGCTTGTTGTCATGTAAAAAACACCAGTGCTGGAGTTGGGAGCAGGGGCTGGGTTCAAGTCTTGGTTGTATAATTTAATAGCTATGTGATGCTAGATATGTAACTTCACCTCAGTTTCCTTATCTATAAAATGAAGAAGTAGGTCTATGACTGATCAGCTCCATCAGCTCTTGTAAGATTATAGAAGTATTGGTATGCCCATTTCACAGATGAGGAAGCTGAGGTCCATAGTCTACTCTAGTGCCAGCATTTGATGCTCTACAATATGGTTGTGGTCATCTGTCTTCATTCCAGAGAAGATAGAAATAATGCTACCATCCACTGGTATAACCTTTGGAAACAGTCCTCATTGTCTTATTTTGTTGTTTTTTATTTCCTAGAGGCTGATTTAACCTGAATTGAATCATGGCCTTTCCCTATGTCTCAGGTGTGCACCAAATGTGCCAAAGAGAGTGCATTTTTACAACCAGAAAAGGACCATTTGGTCAAATACCTAAGCTTTTTCTTTTAATGGGAATTTCCTGGAAACCAATATGAGCAGTTTGATTCTGCTGAGTTCATTGGCCAATCAATCCTCTTGAGGGCAAACCTCATTCCCCATGAGGCCTCAGGTCGTAGAGAAGAAAAGTTCCCAGAGCTCTCAGGCTCCTGCCAGGCTTCCCTTACAACAGAGAATCTTTTCATAAAATGGAGTCATTTTATATTTCAAGGATTGAAAAATATATGTATGTTTCACTGGCATGCCTGGAAATTGGAAAATCTTATATCCCTTCTCAAGTGATTTGGCACATGTCTTTGGCACATGCTGAGAACACAGACCCCTGGCAAACCAGCTCGTCTTTCCCTGTGCTTAGGAGATCTCTGAACTTAGAAGCATTTCAGATGGTGGACTCGGTCACACATGTCCGAGGACAAGAAGAGTAAAAACAGACATTTTGACTTGGTCCTATGAATTCAGACTCAAAGAAACAAAAGAAAAGAGATGTGGCCTATTTTTCTAAGAGCGGGGATAGATGAATTCTGCTGAAGCCTCTTCCAGATGACCTCCTTCATCATCCTAAATAAAAATAACAGGATAAATTCCCATAGCCTAATTCTCATCACAGCTGAAAGTTTGCTCTGGCTAGCCACAGAGAGAACCAACTTCAATGTGACTGAGAGACTCAACCGTGACTAAGACATTCAGATGTGATGGAAAGATTTGGTCTTCCATTTTATTTGCTACAATCTGCTTAGAAGTTTGCACAAATGTCAGGGATCCTGGAAGTATAGGGATCAAAAGCTGCCCAATCTTTTTGTACATGGACAGACCTGGCCCACGCTGGCGGATGGCCCATCCCAATAAGGCTTTGTTGCTGTCATTGTAATGGAAAGAAAATCACTGCTCTGAGGAACTCCACAGAACAGTGGACCCTTCTTTCTGAAAATTAGAACATGAGCTTAGGTAGAGTGAGACCCAATAGGTTATGATGGTGACCTCATAAACAGGTGGGTTTTAATTCTTCACTCACTTTGAAAGGTGAGTTCGTGTTTCAAAATAAATATCCTTCTGTCCTTTAGTGGCTGGGTCAAAGGTCTATCATAGAGGAAGGGAAGCAGAAGAATTCTTATATACTTATATCCCTTTAATGCTAAAAAATAATCCCCAAACACTTTCTTCATATCATTCCTGAGTAAGCTGATAGAGATGTTTTCATTTCTATTTTTCAGATGAGGCAACCAAGGCTCAGTGAGGTTAAATGATTTCTCTAAATTCGTAGAACTCGTGAGTAATGTCTGCTGATCCAAATATTCAGTTCTCTTTCTATTTTTCTTTGGAGGAAATAGGGTAGGAACTAGGATTTAGAGAGAAATTATTTTCTGAGAAGGTGGCGGAAATGAAAATGGTCAGGGAACCAAAAGTAACATTTCAGTGGCCTTTTTTCCATGCCAGCTCTGGGTATCTACTTGAAGGTCTTTGTATCTCCCCAAGTACATAGGACAGTACATTACACACAGAAAGTGCTTAATGCATGTTTGTTTAATGAAATAGTTTCTTACCAAAAGTATAACACTTGTTTGAACACTTTGAGTTTTATAAAGTTTTTTTTCCACAGAAATTCTTCAAGATCCCTAAATGCAAGTATTAATATCTTTGTTTTGAAGATGGAGAAAATAAGACTCAATGGAGGTTCATAACCTGTCCAAAACTGTAGAGAACAGAGATTCAAATCCAGGCTTCCTAAAAAGTAGGTGTGCAAATCAGTATGTCACTGAGGTGAATGAATGAAAAACATTTATTAAGCATCTACTATGTTCTAGGTACTGTGATAGGAGATGTGGATACAAATAATCCATGTCTTCTAAGAGGATAAATTGTCTTCTTTTAAACATACTTCCACATTAGCCACGTTGTGAAAGAAGAATCAGAACAAGGGTGAAAAACCATGAGAAAGAAAAAAGAAAAGAAATAAAGAATATAATATGCTTTGATCTGCATTCAGACTCCGTAGTTCTTTCTCTGGATGTCAATAACATTTTCCATCATGAGTCTTTTGGAATTATCCTTCCTTGATCATTGTATTACTGAGAAGAGCTAAATTTGTCAAAGTTAATCATTGCATAATATTGCTGTTAGTGTGTATGATGTTCTCCTGGCTCTGCTCACTTCACTCAGCATCAGTTCATGTAAGTTTTTCCAGGTTTTTCTGATATCTGCCTGCTCATCATTTCTTGCATCGCAATAGTATTCCACTACATTCATATACCACAACTTGTTCAGAGATTATTTATATATTTATATGTAAATATATATAATTATTTATGTATTACCTACTTGATGGGTACTATAAAAAAAGCTGCTATAAATATTTTTGTATGTGTGGGTCCTTTTCCCTTTTTATCTCTTTGAGTACAGATACAGTGGTATTGTTGGATCAAAGGGTATGCACAGTTTTGTAGGCCTTTGGGCATAGTTCCAAATTGCTTTTCAAAAATAGTTGGATCAATTCAAAACTAGGAGATTACATTGTAATGAGGTAGATAATCCATATCACAGAATTAAAGAATCAAAAAATTTGGGAACTCTCAGGGATCTCAGCGATTATCTATTCTAACCCATGCATGAAAGCAATCCACATTAAAATATACCTGCCAAATGGTTATCCAGAGTTAGGAAGTAGCCCATTATACACTTGGGCAGTTTTAATGATTAAGAAGTTTTTCCTGATATCAGCCTTAACTTCATCTTTTTGAGACTTCTACACATTTCTGGGGCTAAACACAACAAATCTAATGACTTCCTCTTTCACTTGATAGACCTTCAAATGCAATTAGTAAGCTTATCTCTCCCCTTCCTTCTCCAAGTTTTCTTCTTTCCTGACTAACCTTTACCAGTTATTTCAATAAATTCTTTTTTTTTGGCACCCTCTCTGATATTTATTTATTTATTTTAAATAAATTTATTTAACTTTTTACATTCATTTTCACAAGATTTTGGGTTAAAAAATTTTCTCCCCATTTG
>JAQQSK010010899.1:0-12495 GCA_028658325.1 Potorous gilbertii | reverse complement strand
GGGCAGGGCCGCCTCTCAGGCTCAGTTCCCTCAGGGGGTTTATACAGAGATCCTTTGTAGTGGAGCTGGGGTGGAGCTCCAGCCTGCTCTGGGAGTCTCTGGCTGAGCTGCCTCTGCCTCTGGCAGAGCTGCCTCAGCCTCTGCCACAGGGGCTGCTTCCCAGGGAGTCAGAGTCCCAGAGATACCCTGCACCCTCTCAGCCAGTCTCTCTCACTGACCTGTGCGTCTGTGGGTGGAGGGACCTTCGCGGCCACCCAGAGATTCAGGTCCCTGACGCCTGCTGGGCTCTGCTGGCTCCTCTCAGTGCCTCGTGGCCAGGGCGGGGGAGGGGAGCGCTCGGCAGGACAGGGCTCTGCTCCCGTCCCGGGTACCTTTGTGGTCGGTTTTTCAGGGCTCTCTGCAACGGAAATCTCCTTCACTGTGTTGCTGTGCAGCTTCCACTGTTCCAGAATTTGTCAGGAGTTCTTTTTACAGGAAATCTATGGGCTGTGGGTTCGGACCTAGCATAGGTGAGTCTTTCTACTCCGCCATTTTTCAAACTTAACCATTATGACTCAGTTGCTATTTCACCCTGGAAACTTCCCTGACAATTCCTCAATTTTGAATAATTCTTCAGGTTTTTTTTTTGTGTGTGTGTGTTGCTTTTCCCCCTTCAAATATAACTTCATCAAAGGTAGGGTCTGCCTTTCTTTTGTGTGTGTATTTGTAAATACAGCATTAAGCTTAACAACTAGGATATAGTAACCATTTAATAAATGTTCCTTGCTTTGCCTAACTTCTGGAATGGATTAGAATCTCTTGCTTTTTGATTAGTCAAAAGTATGAATTAGACAGGTCTTAAAAGTTTTGTGAAGGGTAACTGGAAGGACTATGAAAAGAGGGGCAGATCAAGGGCTGGTGAAAATAGTGAGTTTGATGGAGAGTTGAGGAAAAATTGCTAGAAAGAAGGAATTTGAACTGAAAATAGAGAACAAAGGAGGTAGCTGTTCATGAGTCAATGCAATTACTTGTCTCATAGCATAAAGAATATAGAGATGAATTCTTGCTAATAAAATGTCAGAATTAGAAACTACTTTAAAAAGTCACTCTTAAAAATCTTTCTTTGTTACAGGTGTGAAAGCTGAGACCCCCCAGGAAAGTGAAGTGATTTGTCACTTCACCAAAATCTCACAGATAGTAAGAGGAAGACTGGTAAATAAATCCAGGTCTTCTGACTCCAAGTCCAGAGTCTTTTTTAAATGAAAATATCATTGACATAATATCCGAGAATTTACAGTTATCTTGATTATTAAGATTCTCCCTTTGGGAAAAAGTGAAATATATTCATTTTCTATAAAAAGTTAGCATTCTTATATATTGATAGTTTTTAGAATAGGGTTGTTTGGTTAAAGAAAATATAAATACCATATGTTAATATTGGACAAAATTACACATATTAACACCATAAAAAGAACTATATATGGAATAATCAGTTATAAGTAATTGATATGTATGACACAAGCAATCATATAATTAAAAAAAGTAAAATTTTTCAGTGGAAAGAGAACTGCAGTCAAGAGTTTGGAGGGAATTCTTCAAGTGATTTGTTCTGACTCCCCCCCAAAAATTCAAAGGATGACAACAATTTCTATGTAGAGTACAGAAGATAATCCTCTATAAATTTGATTAGTCATGTCTTCAGTCCCACTGTCAGCAACTAGTTGTCCGTCATAACTTGTGCTTGTTTAGGAAAAATAACAACAGTGCCTTTTATTGACTCCTAACTCTCAGCTCTGTTTAAGGCTTTATTGATGAATTTATACTGTAGAATTGAAGCTCTTAATCATTTTTGTCTTGTGGTCCCTTTTGGCAACCTGGTGAGGTTTATGGATCCCTTTTCATAATAGGTTTTAAATGCATAAAATAAAATACATGGAATCACAAAGGACTCTAATAATACTGAAATAAAGATGCAACCCCTTCAAATACATCCAGGTCAAGACCTCTAGATGGGCCCCTGCTATAGAACAAAGACTAACTGATAGATTGAGAGGATTTCTACTATAAGGAAGGTTTGTTAATGTTGCTGTTTATTTTTATTGTCATATATTGTAAACATTCAATCACATGTTCAAGATTTTGGTAGATGTTTCTACAGACTTCTGCTACATTCTCCTTCCTTCTTCATGGACTTCAGTGTCTGGCTCACTCACAGTCTTTTCCTTTTCCCCAATATAATATCTCCTCTCTCTCTCTCCCTCTCTCTCTCTCTCTCTGTCTCTTTCTCTCTCTCTCTCTCCGCACCCTCTATTGTCTCTCCATATATGGAAAGATGATTCTTAATCTTTTCTTACTCGAAATACATTTCTTTCTTTTTTATAACTCTACAAACTAATAAATTAGTAGTTTAATATCACACTAAACAAATAAATTTAGGTAGCATTTTAATTTTTATTACATTGGTTCAGTCAGTTTGAGTGTAAGTACTCTTTTTTTTCCCCCATATTCTTTTAGGTCGTTATTACTGTATAAAGTGGTTTGTAAATGTATTTATAGTGTTCTTGTGTTTGTTTTAGCAGGCATACACCTACATGCTTTATATATTCTATAGGTAGTTTAAGTGGAATTTTTCTTTCTGTCTTTCCTCTTGAATGTTGCTAATAATGTACAGAAGTAGTGAGAATTTATGGGAATTTGCTTAATATGCTACAACTTTAGTTGACTCTTTAGCAACCATTACATCATCTGCAAATAACAGTGATTTTATTTTTACTTTGCCTTTCCTCCATAGGCAAAATTCCTTCATCCACACTTATTAGTATAACTAGTATTTTAAGGAGTATATCAATAATTGTGATAGTGAATATTCTATCTTTATCTCTTCATTATTGGAAAGACCTTTAATTTACCCCCCAAAAATACAATGCTGTTTATTTTAGAAAACTAATGCTTATCATATGAAGAAGGATTCATTTATTCCTATATTTGAAATGGTTTTTTTATTGCAGGAATAAGTGTTGTATTTTGTCATTTTTTTCTTAATACATTGATATAATCACAACTTTGCTATTGTTATTTATAATGTCTATTATGTTGATTTTATCCTGATATGGAACCAATATCTTATTACTGGTAAATAGAATATATTGGTTAGAATATGTTTTTATAGCCTCCTTACTAATATTTTACTTAATTTTTGCATCAATTTCCATCAGGTTTATTGACATATAGTTTCATTTTTGCTTTGACTCTCCATGGTTTGATATCAAGACCATATTTGAATGATAGGAAGAATTTTATAAGATTTCTTTTCCCTTAATTTAAAAAAAAAGCAAAACTTCAGATCATTCAATATTAGAATTGTGTTTTAAACATTTGATGGGATTAATTTGTCAGTATATTGCCATGTTATCCAATTTCCTCCTCATCCCCATTGTTTTCTGAGATTGGGTTAAATCCTTTATTTCTTCATCTGTTAATATGGACAATTCCTTCACAATGGGATTTCTCTACATGTAAACTCCATTTCTTTCTCTAGCAGCTCCCACATCCCAACAATTTACCTATATAAAATAGAAATAACAATTCCTTTATTTTTAACCATGTATATAGTAAAAGTACATCTCCTATCCTCTTTTGTCTTTTATCTTTTCCTATCCTTTCAAAGCAATATTTACCATTATTTCTTCCATATACACTGATTTACCTATTTGGGGTGGATATGGGGCAGAGGGTAAGGGCATTGAGATTCGTTCCATGCTGACTTAATTTAAGTCTTTTATCTTTGTTTCTACTGATTCTTTAAATTCTCTTTAAATCTTTAGCCCAATATGTCTTTTAATCCTGCCATATGTTTCCTGTTCTTTTCATTACCCCACAGATCAATTTGTCTCTTTTTTTCTCTTTATATCAACAACAACCAATAAATATGAGACAATACTTTCATTGCCTAGTCCTTTTTTAGATATTTACAATCATTTACCATTCCTGGGCTTCAGTTTGAGATTGTTTGCTAATAAAATAATGTGCATGTGCGTGTGCATGTGCATGTGCCTGTGTGTGTGCATGTGCGTGTGTGTGTGTGTGTGTGTGTGTGTGTGTGTGTGCTAGAACAAAACACATTTGTTGAACTTCAACATTTTTCACTGATGGTTTGGTTAAGGTTTATGAGACGTGAAGTTTCAGTACCATTTTTATTTGTCAATATATTAAAAATTGAATAATGATGCTACAATATTTGAATTTTCTTTCCTTTCTGTTCAAAAGTCTTCTGTCTGCTTGAAAAGCATTTCATCATTGAAAATATTAAATGTATCTTGAGGCTTGAAGGTTGCTTTTTCATATTTTTTTAAAAAAATTTTCTGTTAATGATTTGCTGAATTTCTTAATTGCTCCTTCTTCTAAAAGGCATGCTATTCAGAAGTCCTCAATATTTTTCTTATTTTTCCTCCTTTTATTACAGTATTGTTCAATTTGTCTTGTTCTTCTGAAAGATCTGTTACCTTTATCTTTGAGCATTTTGCTTTTAAAGAAAGATACCTTGGATTATATAAAATTCTTTTTTCATTTCAATTTCATTGCCTTTTGTTTTCCTTCTGCCAATTTTTCTCCACTTCAGTATCTTGTGTTTCAAATTTGTCTTTGATTTCTTTAGATTATCCACAATTTATTCAATTATTCATAAACCATCAGTCGTAGTAGATAATTCTGCTTTGGCACTCAGTGCTCTCCAAACTCATTACAAATAAAGTGTTCTGAGGTCTAGTTCTCAGTTGCTCCAGGGTGAAGAGGAGCACTGCTGGTCACAAGGGAACAGGGGTCCTACATGGGTATCAGTTCAACTTTTGGTATAGATATGATTTGTGTTCAAGAGGGAGCAGGTGCCTTGCCTAGATTAGGACTAGAACACAAACCAAGAGGGTCCCAGAACTCTCCTTGGATCACATTGTCTTGAAAGCACTAAAAAATTTAGGCCTCTTGACTTAGTTGTGAAAAATCAGGACATAAAATCCAGAAGTTCAGGACAGTTCTTATGCAGGAGTAAGGAAAGCTCCTCTCTACAATTAAGTCCAAAGTCAAGAGATAGCCTGGAAAAATAAGCAAACAACAGAAATGGAACATGAGCATAAAAAGCTACCATAGTGACAGGGAAACATAAGATATCTTCAAAGGAAGATAGTGATTTTAAATTATCTATAAGCAGAACCTCAAAAATTCAGATTGAACAAGAGCTCAACAATAATTTCTGGAAGAATTAAAGTCAGTGATTTTGTAAAAGAAAAAATCAAATAAGAGTGATATACGAAAAAATGAGAAAAAAATAAGTGCAATATAAGGAAACTATGAAAAGAGACTTCATAGTTTGATCAAAGAGGCACAAAATTGTTGATGAAAATACCTCTTTAAAAATCACAATTGGCCAAATGGTAAAAGAGGTACAAAACCACACTGAAGAAAATAATTCCTTGAAAATTATATTTTTTAATAAGGAAAATGGACCTATAGTGCTGCTCTTTTTGCAGTGGCAAAGAATTAGAAACTGAGGGCATGTCCATCCATTAGGGAATGGCTGAGTAAGTTGTGGTATATGATTATAATGGAAGACTATTTTACTATTAAAAAATGACAAGCAGTATAATTTGAGAATAATATGGAAAAACTTACATGAACTCATGCAAACTGACGAACCAGGAGAACATTGTACAAAGGAACAGTGACAATGCAAAATGATCAACTACGAATGTCTTAGACATTCTCAGCAATACAAAGATCTGAAACAAATCCTAAGCATTCATGATGAGATTTGCTATTAACCTGCACAGAAAGAACTGACAGTCTGAACAGGAACTGACTCATATTCTTTCTCACTTTTTTATGTTTTTTTCTGTTTTCTTTCACATGTTTAATATGGAAATGTTTTGCATCATTTCATATTCATTACCTATATCAAATTGATTTGTCTTAGGAAGAAGGGAGAGGAAAAGAAGAATAATTTGGAATTCAATTTTAAATGAATGTGAAAATTGTTTTAGGTGAAATTAGGAAAAATAAAATATTATTTAAAAAGTTGATTTCATCAAGTGGAAGGTAATGTTTCCATAAGACATGAAGAAACAATAGTACAAAGTCAAAAGGCTGAAAAATTAGAAGAAAATATGAAATATCTCACTGGAAAAACAATTGCTCTGAAAAATAACTTAAAAGAGATAATATAAAAATTATTAGATTATCTGAAAGTCATAATTTTAAAAGAACCAAGACATATTTCAAAAAAATGAAATAACTCCCCATATATCTCATAACAATAAGACAAAATAGAAATTGAAAGAATCCACTAATCATCTCTTGAAAGAGATCCATTCCAAAATGAAAATTCCCAGGAATAATATATTAAATTTTCTGAGCTCTCAGGTCAAAAAAGAGAATATTCCAATTATTTTCAAAAGGAAAGAAAAAAATTGATGGCAACTATCACCAAAATGTAGTGGAGAATTTCAAATATAATATCCCAGAAGAGAAAGGAACAAGGATTATAATCAAGATTAACCTACTAAGAAAATTAAATATAATTCTATAGGGGGAAGTGGACAATTACTTAGAGAAATTTCAAGCATTTTTGATGACAAGATTAGATCAGAATTAAAAATTTGATTAAAGAAAACACTCAGGAGTATAAAAAGGTAAACATGGATTAGAAGTCATAAGCAACTTATGGTTAAACTTGGAACATTCCTAATTGGAAAATGATATGCAGAACCCCTAAGAATTTCATCATCATATAGGAAGAGAGAAGTAGTTTACTTAGGGAGAGGGCATGGCTGTGAATCTATATTATGTTAGGATTATCTCAAAAGAGGATAGAAAGAAGTTGAAGGAATGTAAATAGGGAACAAAGAAATAAAACTATAAATTTTGCACATGACATGATTGTATACCTAAAGAACTCTACGAAATAAAATAAAATGCTAGCTGAAACAACTTAAGTGAAGTTGCAGGATATAAAATACACCCTCATAAATTATCAGTATGTTACCAACAAAATTCAGTAGGAAATGATAGAAAGAGAAATTCCCCTTAAAATAATGGCAGACAATAAAATACTTGGGTGTCTACCCTCCAAGACATACCTAGTAATAATGTGAAGATAAATAAACACTTTTCCATACAAATAAAGAAAAACGAAAAAAGGAAATTATTAATTTCTCATACATAAGTAAAACCAGTACAATAAAATGACAATTCTACCTAATTACTTTACTTAGTGTCATGCCAGGCAAACAACCAAAGAGATATTTTATAGATCTAGAAAAAAATAATAAAATTCACATGGTGAAAGAAAGGTCAAGAATATAAAAGGAACCAAAGGAAAAAAATGTGAAGAAAAGTGGCCCAGTAGTACAAGATCTCAACTTATATTGCACAGTAGTAATCAACAAAACAATGTGGTACTAGAAAAGAGAGTGATCACTGGTATAGATTAGTTAATAAAAAACAAAGAGATAACCATAGTAACATATTACTTATTAAACCCAAAGATCCAAGGTTTGGGAACAGGAATTCGTTAATTGACAGATACTGTTGAGAAAATTGGAAAAGAATCTGGCAGAAATTAAACATAAACCAACATTCACACCCTATACCAAGATAAACTCAGAAGGAGTAAATGATTTAGATACAAAATGTGATACCATAAGTAAATTAGGAAAACATGGAGAAATATGCCTGCCAAATCTATGTATAAAGAAGATGTCATAATCAACCAAGAGACAGATCATGGGAAGTAAAATGGATAATTTTGATCATACTAAATGTAGAAGATTTTGAACAGGAAAAAACAATCAAGTCAAAATTAGAAGGAAAAAAGGAAATTGAGGAAAATATGGAACATTTCTCTGTTAAAGGTCTCATGTCTCAAACATATAAGAAACTGTGTCAAATATATAAAAAATAAAAGTAAATTATATACTGATCACTCCATCATTGTGGCTCCCAGAAATTCAAGTAGGTGACTTACAAACATTAAATATGTGACCTGAAAGTCTTTGTGCTTCTCCAGCCCTGAACAACAGATCCTTCCTGGCAAACTTCCAGTGTGTCCTGAGATGGAAATCGGCCACAGTCTATCTCCTATTGGATTCTGCCACTCTAAAATACATCCAGATTCTCTTTTTAGAGATTAGTTGAGTAGCTGCTCTCACTCAATCATCTTGCCACCAGCCCTCTGAATTCACTGAAATACACCTTATACCTATACCCTTTGTCTCTTTGTCTATATGTATTCCTCCTAGCTGTACTATTAGTGGTACAATTTTTAAAGACAATCCCAAATATAAAATTCCAATCTGGGGATGTAAACAGTTTTGATCCATTGAATCCATTATTTTTTCACCTTTTTACCTTTCTTAGGCTTATCTTGGCTCTTGATATTGAAAATCAAAATTTTTGTTCAATTCTGGTCTTTTCCTTATGAAAGCTTGTAATTCTTCTATTTCATTGAATGACATTTTTTTTTCTTGAAATATTGTGTTTAATTTTTCTGTCTAGTTGGTTCTTGGTTGTAGTCCTATCTCCTTTGTTTTCTAGAATATTGTGTTCCATTACCCCTGATCTTTTAATGTTGCAATTGCTAGGTCCTGTGTAAACTAGACTATGGCTCTCTAACATTTGAATTGTTTTTTCTGACTATTTGTAGTATTTTTTCTTTGATCTGATAGTTCTGTAATTTGACTATAATGTTCCTTAGTTTTTTTTTTGAGGGGGAGGGGATCTCTTTCCTGAGGTGATCAGTGAATTCTTTCAATGTTTAGGACAGTTTTCCCTGACCATTTCTTAGAAAATGCTGATGAAATCTTCCTTAGATTATGGCCTTCAAATAGTCTAATGATTCTGATTCTGTCTCTTCTGGATCTGCTTTCTGGTCAGTTGTTTTTATAATGAAACATTTTATATTTTCTTCCATTTTTTCATTCTCTTTAATTTGTTTGATTGATTCTTGTTATCTCATAGAATCATTAGCTTCCATTTATTCAATTTTAACTTTCAAATACTTGCTTTCCTCAGTTAACTTTTTCACTTTCTTTTCTATTTGACCAATTTTACTTTTTAAGGAATTGTTTTCTTTTTCCAAATTGTTGACTCTTTTATCATAATTCTTTTGCACCACTCTCATTTCTTTTCCTAGTTTTTCTTCTCCCTTTCTTATATGATTCCATGGGGTCTTTCTGAACATAAGACCACTTTTCATATTTCTTTGGGGTTTTGCTCATAGATATTTTGACATTTTTTTCTTCTTCTGAGTTTGCGTCTTGGTTTTTTCTGTCACCGTAATAAATTTCTATGGTCAGATTCTTTTTGTTGTTGTTGCTGTTGCTTTTACTTACTTTTTGGCCTTTTTACGTTCTTTTAAATTTGAGTTTTGCTCCTGAGGTGCAAGGGGCACCACAGTCCCTAAGCCTTTACCTGGTGTTCCTTTGATGATGCCCTGAGACCCTTGAGGGACCCTCATGTTCCCTTATGTTCCCCTTATGGGGTTTGGTGGAGGCAGTGACTGGTGCTTCTTGGAGCCATAGTGCTTCTTGGAGCCATAGTGATCTGTCAGCTTACCTGGTGCTGAGTTGAGGTCCTAGTGTTGTTATCTACTGTGTATTGAGGTTGGTGGTGTGTTTCTGCACTTCTCTGTGCTACACTGAAGCCCATTGGAGGCCTGGCTGCTGGACGTTGCCTGTTTGCGTGGGATTATTCTGATACAGTGGCGGTTCTAAGAGCTGGAATCTGCCTGTTTCCCTGGCTGTGCTGAGGCACATGTGGGTATGGTTTTAGTGTTAGTATTTGCCTCTTCCACTACCCTAGGGCTCAGGATCTCCCACTGGTTGTGGAGGTTGAGTTTGCTTCTGCCTTTCTGAAATGCTTCCTGTCCTGGACTATATGAGAAAGACTTTTTTTTGCTGACCTTCCAAGTTTCTTTGACTAATAAATCATTTCATCCCATCTTTTTGCTGGTTCTGTTGTTCCAGAATTTCTTTTGGGGCACTATTTTGTGGTTGTTTGGAGGTAAATGTGGGAGAATTATGCAATTTACTGCTTACTCCATCATCTTGGCCCCCAGAAGTCTTGATCAATCCATAACAATTTTTTTTCTGGTAGTAGATAATCAACTGGACAATTTTCAAATTGCATATGATCATAATATCAGCATTTGAAGGAATATTAACTATCATTTAATTAAAGCTATTATGAGGAAATTGAGGATCAAAGATATTAATTGACCTCCTCAAGGTCCTAAGATATTGTGGCAAAAACACAATTCAAATTAAGGTCTTCTTGCTATGAATCCAGAATTTTTTACTCATATTGGAACATGCAGGTTTCTTTCCATTAGTTAATACTCAGGCAGTTTTGATTGATATATTTCTAATAATTTATTTATTTTTCTGTTCTCAACATTCACTTTCAGAAGAACATAAATTCAAAATATTCTCCCCAATATCTCTCCACTCCCCACCCCAGGACAGCATTCACCTCATTGACCCCTTCCTCCAATCTGTCCTCCCTTCTATTATTCACACTTCTTCCATCCTCTTTCCCCTTTATTTTTCTGTAGGGCAAAATAAATGTGTGTACTCCATTGCCTGTATATCTTAATTTACAGTTGCATGCTAAACCATTTTTAACATTCATTACCAAAGCTTAGAGTTCAATATTCTCTCCTTCCCTCTCCACTGACTCTCATAGAGAAAATAAGCAATTCAACATAGGTCATACCCATGTAACAATGCAAAGCACTTCCATAATAGCTATATTGTAAAAGACGAACCACATTTCCCTCTGTCCTAACCTATCCTCTTTTTATTCCATTCTTTCCCTTGACATGTGCTCCCCCAATAGTGTTTACTTCTGATTATGTCTTTCCCCAATTTTCTTTCCCTTCTATTAGCTTCCCTCTCCTATCCCCTTCTCCCTTGCTTTCCTGTAGGGTAAAATGGATTTCCATATACAATTGACTGTGTGTTATTTCTCCTTAAGTCAAATCCTATGAGAGTAAGGTTCACTTATTTCCTTTCATCTCCACCCTCTTCCCCTCCATTGTAAAGCTCTTTCTTCCCTTTTTTAGATGAGATGATTTGCTACATTCTACCTCTCCCGTTCTCTTACTGCTAGTACATTCCATTCAAAAGTAAATTTTATTTTTTAGGTATTCTCCTTTCGTATTCAGCTCACCTTGTGCCCTCTGTCTATGTATGTATATGCACATCCATACATATATACACACATATGTACCCACACACATATACCCATGTATGTATATATACAAAGCTACATATATATAATATACATACACATATATACCAAAACACATCTACATACATACATATATACATACATATATATGTATATACATACACACAAATAAACATATACATATATAGACACACATTTATTCCTTCTAACTACTCTAATACTTAAAAAGGTCTCATGAGTTGAAATCGTATCTTTTCATGTAGGAATGTAAACAGTTCATCTTTAATGACTTCCTTAAGGCATCTCTTTACCATTTACCTTTTCACATTTCTCTTGATTCTTGAATTTGAAAGTTAGATTTTCTACTCAACTCTGGTCTTTTCAACAAGCATACTTAGAAGTTCTCTATTTCATTGAAATTCCATTTTTTCCCCTGACGTATTACACTCAGTTTTGCTGAGTGGTTGGTTCTTGGTTTTAATTCTATCTCCTTTGACCTCTGGAATATCATATTCTAAACCCTTTGATCCGTTAGTGTAGAAGCTGCTAAATCCTGTGTTATCCTTATTGTAATTTCCACAATTCTTGAATTGTTTCTTTCTGACTGCTTGTAATAATTTCTCCTTGACCTGGGAATTCTAAAATTTGGCTGCAATATTCCTAGAATTTTTCCTTTTGGTTTCTCTTTCAGGAGGTGATCATTAAATTCTTTTCATTTCTATTTTACTGTCTGGTCCTAGAATATCAGGAAAGTTTGCTTTGATAATTTCTTGGAAGATGATGTCTACACTCTTTTTTTTTATCATGGTTTTCAGGTAGACCAGGATTTTTTAATTATCTCTCCTGGATCTTTTTTCCAGGTCAGTTGTTTTTAATGAGATATTTCACATTGTCTTCTATTTTTTCATTCTTTTGGTTTTGTTTTGTAATTTCTTGGTTTCTCATAAAGTCATTACCTTCTATCCGCTCTATTCTATTTTTTTAAATAAATTTATTTAATATTTTACATTCATTTTCACAAGATTTTGGGTTCCAAAATTTTCTCCCCATTTGTCCCCTCCCCCTCCCCAATACACTGGACATTCTAATTACCCATACCACCAATCTGACCTCTCTTCTATCATCCCTCCCTTCCCTTACCCCATCTTCTCTTTTGTCCTGTAGGGCCAGATAACTTTCTACTCCCCATTACCTGTATTTCTTATTTCCTAGTAGCAAGAACAATACTCAACAGTTGGTCCTAAAACTTTAAATTCCAACTTCTCCCCATCCCTCCCT
>JAQQSK010010898.1:0-12496 GCA_028658325.1 Potorous gilbertii | reverse complement strand
AATATAAAAAAAAACTACTTTGTAATGGTTAAAAAATAGAGGGGTAGATCAGTGGAATAGAGTAGGTACACAAGACACAGTTGTCAATGATTAAAGCAGTTTATTGTTTGATAAACCCAAGGACCTCAGCTTCTAGAATAAGTATTCACTGTTTGACAAAAATTGCTGGGAAAATTGGAAAATAGTGTGGCACAAACTGGGCATAGAACAACATCTGAGATCAGGTACCAGAGTAAAATCCAAGTGCATACATGACCTAGATATAAAGACTGATACTACAAACAAATTAGGGGAGCAAGGAATAGTTTATTTGTCAGATTTATGAAGAATGAAGGAATTCATGACCAACCAAAAGATAGAGAATATTATAAAAAGCAAAATGGATAACTTTGATTATATTAAATTGAAAAGTTTTTGCACAAAAATAGTTAATGCAGTCCATTAGGAGGAATGCAGAAAACTGAAAAAGAAGTTTTACAACTGGTGTCTGTGATAAGGTCTCATTTCTTAAATATATACAGAACTGAGTCAAATTTACAAAAACACAAGTCATTCCCCAATTGATAAATGGTCAAAAGATATGAGCAGGCAATTTTCAGAGCAAGTAATTAAAACTCTCTATAATCGCATGAAAAATTATTGTAAAACACTATTGTTTAGAGAGCTGCAAATCAAAATAACTTTGAAAAACCACATCACCACTCTCAGATTAACTAACATGACAAAACGCTAAAATGATACATGTTGGAGAAGATAGGGGAGAGTTGTGGAAACTAATTTATTATTGTTGGAGTTGTGAAGCGATCCATTATGGAGAACAATTTAGAATGTACATACCCTTTGACCCAGCAATATGATTTCTAGGACTGTATCCCAAATAAATCATAAAAATCTCAAAATGACTCACATATACAAAAAAATTAATAGAATCCCTTTTTGTGGTGGATGAGAACTGGAATTTGAGGAGATGCCCATCAATTGGGGAATGGCTGAACAAGTTGTGGTATATGAATGTAATGGAATAATTTTGTGTTATAAGAAATGACAAACAGGCAGACTTCAGAAAAACCTGTGAAGACTTATATGAATTGATGGTAAATAAAGTCAGCAGAACCAGGAGAACTGTATAGCGTAAGAGTCGCAATGTGCGAGAACTTATTTTGATGGACTCAATCTTCACAGCAATCTGAGAACCTAAAGCATTTCCAAAGGATTCATGATGAAAAATGTCATCCACATACAGAGAAAGAACTATGGAATTGGAACACAGAATGAAGCAGGCTATTTTCTCTTTTGTTATGTTGCTTTTTGTTTTTTTTTATCATGATTTCTTCTATTTATTTTAATTCTTCTATTCAGCATAACTAATGTGAAAATGTTTTTAAAACATTTAAATGAATATGTAGAGCCCATATAATATTGCATGCTGTTTTGGGGAAAGGAGAGTGGGTGGAGTGGGAGAAAATTTGAAACTTATGGAAGTGATTGTTGAAAACTGAAAACAAATAAATTAACAAATTTTGAAAAAAATAAGGTCAACAGACTGTACATGTTGGAGTGGGTCAGGTTGAGGAGTCAAGTATCAGAATGTGGGTAACTGGGAGCATGGTGGTAACAAAATAATAAGAAAATTGAGAAGAAGATAGTTTTGTGGGACATGTGTTTGATGTGTTTATAAGACATCTAATTTGAGATGTTCAAAAGTAGGTGATAGTGTGGGACTGAAGCTTAGGGGAGAAATTAACGCTTGATATATAGAACTGGGATTTATGCATCTAAACCATGAAAAGATCACCAAGAAAGATGATATATAGCAAGAAGAGAGCAGGGCCAAAGACAGAGCCGCCTTAGGGGACACCCAGATTTAGTGATTATAACTATGCTGAAGAACCAACAAAGGAGACGTGGACAGAGCAGTCAGTGGTCAGAGAGGTAGTAAAAATACCAGAAGAGCAGAATGTCATGAAAATTTAGAAAGTATATCGATGAAAGTTGAATAGTCAGATTTGTGTCAGATGTGAATATTAGACCTCTTCTTGGAGATTTAAATCTGCTTGTGAATAGAAGTCATGTCTTTGAATCCCTAGCTCTTTTGTGAAAGTGCTAATGCTATAATAGGGGTAGGTAATAAATATTTAGGTCATTAAGAAAGACTTTGCAGGCATAGGCAATGAACCTAAATGAAAGAATATGCAGCTTTATAACTTTTTTCTATATTTTTCAGCCTAAATATAAAACTAGTTTCATTATCAAATGGCCTTGGTTTTAGAGGTACAAAGAGATGTAGGTTATACTTTCCATCCTGAAAAAGGAAATGTTGCAGGAGGGTGGGGATAGTATCTTGTTTAAATGTTCCTGAGAAGCTGCCTTCTCATCCATCAAAACCACTAGAAACAACTGATACCTTACTCCAACAAAATGATTCCACAAAGAAAAGTTTAGAACACATCTTTATGACTTATCACATCTTTTCTACATATCAGTTTAAGCATTTTCTCTTATTCTCATATGAGAAGCAATTGGAAACAATATCTTATGGATTGAATCTCTCTTTGTGTATATGTGTACATGTGTGTATCTTTGGCTCTCTGTTTCTGTCTCTGTCTTTTCACCTCTCTTGCACACACACACAAACACATGCACAAAATACACAGTAATAGAAGTATCTTTAGTTATATGTCACAATGATCTTAGAAGGATACTAATTAGGACTTGATGTTTTGGGGCATCTGGAATTACTTAATTAAGCTTAATTGATCATTAAAGTATGATCAAGTCTCATCAGGAGGAGGAGTAGATATGATTCAAATCTGTTGTTAAGGAAGAGTGATGAAGAGGGAAGAAATTCAATGCCCAAATCTCTGACTAGAACTGACTGTTCTAATTTACAGTGAAGTACATGCATACACACACATAGACACAAAGAAATAGAGAGGCAAGTGCAGTTTTCATTGATAAAGCATTGCTGTACTACATTTTTAATATACTAATAAATCAACTGAAGACCATTGTAACACTCTTCTAAAGAATATCCTTTAATAATATCAATATGAGATCATACAATTGTGAAAGGCATTCACTATTTTATTCTTAGTGAGTTTTTTCCCCAATAATACATTGTTTTTTCTAGGTGGTTCCTATAACAACTTGGCATTGATTAAAGTGATTTTTGTTAGATAGGGAAAATGAATAATGTTATACTTTGTTTTAATATTGAAATAGTGATTGTTACCAGTAGGCTATATGGAGGGAGTCCATTAGCTATTTGAATTTCAATTACCTTCTTTTATGTATTTTGAGATTCTATTTCACTTCATTTCAGCTACCAAACTCTGAAATTTTAATGTGACTGTTAATCACTACTTTATTCCTAGGTCATCTCTTTGTGTCTCTCTGTTTGTCTCTGTCTCTGTCTCTCTCTCTGTCTCTTTCTCTCTGTCTGTCTCTCTGTTTCTCTCTCTCTCTACCTACCTACCTACTTGCTATCTATCTATCTATCTATCTATCTATCCATCTCCATATACTTCAGGTTGTTGGGTTTTTCTCATTGGATTTACATACATGACAAACAAATTTACTGACACTGAATTTCATAACTTTTATTGATTTCTATAGCCAATCTCTATTTTTCTTTACTAAAAAAATTCCTTTTATAGGGCTAACAATATTTCTGCTTCAATCATTAAATTTTATTGTCAGTAAGAATCAGCTATAGCAATTTACTTGTCTGTAAATTGTAACACAAGTTGAGCTTCTCAGATCATCCTCAGTCTCCATGTCTTTAAGATATATCTTAATTTGTTTTTTACTTTGCTTAACTTTTTTTTCAATCTTTATCCAGGAAAATAATGCTTACAGAATGGCTGATGCCAACTAAACTTATATTAAAGTGCAGATGATTGTTTCAAAGTGCGATTTATCCTCTAATCATAGACCAACCCCATAAATGTCAATCATTAAGCTTCTTCTGTGAATGCCTGGAATGAATACTGTACTTGGACCCCTAGATCAGTGATTTAAGCAGGTTCTCAAAATCAGAAGTACTCAAGATTCGTCTCCTTCTAGGAGGCATCAGTTAACAAGCATTCCTAGCCTTTTAGTTTGTGTTCCATATCAAGGAGAAGACTATCATTCCCATTCATAATCTTTCTCACCGACATAGAGGAAACTTCTTGTTTAGAATGATACTGGTTTTACTACCACAGTATATAACACAGCAGGGAGCATACTGGGTTGAAAGTCAAAAGACCTAAGTTCTAAGCCGCAACTTGGCCATGTCATAAAGGGAACAAGCTTCTGTTATAAGGAAACAGCTTCTGTTTCCTTATAAGTAAAATGGGCTAAAGAATTCTTCTGCTTCCTATTTCATAAGCTTGTTGAAAGGGAAACACTGTGAAAATTAAGCATTATATAAATTTTGTCTATTATTAGGTACATGTGATCCACTAATACAAATTGACTGTATTGTATTCTGAAAAAGAAAGCATGGCATACTAGAAGAAGAAAGAATTGGATTCAAACCTTTCCTCTGTCTTTCAGACAATGAGCAACTCATTTAATCTCTAGTGACTTTAGATAGCTACCTTATTAAGTGATAGATGAGTTGTATTTTGCTTTAATCAAACAATTGCTTTTTTCAAAAATGATCCTTCATGTGTCATTTTTATTGTACAGTCATGTCTGACCTTTTCCAACCCCATGTACCATACTATCCAGGGAAATTTTCTTGGCAAAATTTTTGGAGTGGTTTGTCATTTCCTTCTCCAATGGATTAATGCAATAGAAGTTGTGTGACTTACCTGGGGTCACACCATGAGTGTGTGCCTGAGACCCAATTTGAACTCAGGTCTTCCTGACTCCAGGCCCATCACTCTATCCCCTGAACCACCTAAGTATCTAAATATATTTTGCCTCAAATGTTTCTTTTTAAGTCATCTCTTTGGCACTTGGAAAGAGTATCCCAAACTCGGAACCTAGTTTTTGTAAGAGGCTAATTTCTATAGGTTTTTTTTGAATGAGTATTCGCTTTTATTTTCCATCTATCCATAAGCTTTTTGAACTATCTGAGAAAGAGCATTTCTTTTTGTAACCCAGATAATTTGCTAACTGAGGTGTGCTAGGACCTATAGGGAAACCATATTGAATATACATACACACACACGTGTGCACACGCTTGCACACACTCACACCCCCCACACCCCTCCACAGACATATATATATATATATATATATATATGTGTGTATATATAAAATGAAATAATACCTTCTTCACATATTGTGGAGCACTGGGGTACTACTAAAGCTTGTTAAACATTGACTAATAAGTCACTTTGCAAAACTGACTTATCAGACAAAGTCTTTAGCTTGGCATGAAAGAGGTTTAATAATCCATTCCTAGTCTACTTATCTTATATTTTTGCTTCCTACTTCTCCTAATGTACCTCCTTTTCTAGTCAGATCCCATGCGCAAACCATTCCTATTTGTAATCTCAAGCCTCATTTTGTACTACAGGTCTTTCATCTACATATATCTTACCTGTCCACACCAATGATGAATTTGGACTTTCTATTAATTGCCTCCTTCCTCTCACTCTTTGATTGATCCACAATCACTTCTACTCAGTCATAGATATTTCCTCCCCCCAGAAGGTTACCATTAAGTAGGGAAATATTTACATATAGATATAATTATATAGACACACACACCACATGTGTATACATACATACACAAACAAATCCCTCCTAACAAATTCTACTTCTAATCTATTTTTAAGTTTGTGCATATCTCTGATTTCCTATCCTTCCTAACTCTTCTCTTTGCTTCTACTCACTACCTTGTCTTCTTATTACTTAACCTACCCCCTCCAAGGATGTCTCCTTTGTCCTTCTTCTGATGCTTCAGAACAATTTTAATTATTTCTTGTATTATTGTATCAAGACTTTTTCTGATCATAGCTTTCATATAATCTGGTCATTCTTATGTTCTCTCTTTTTATCTTTTCTCCAGAGCAATTTTCTTATGAAATATTTCACATTCTTTTGTATATTTTCCATGTTATGTTTTGTTTTATTACTTTTTGATCTCTTATAATTTTACTGACTTCTCCTTGCCCAATTCTGATTTTTCCCCAAATTTATTAATTCACTTGTTTTCAATTTTCAACATTCAACAGAGCCTTTAAATCTTCTACCACTCCATTCCCTTACCCTCTCAAAGACAGCGTGAAATCTTATATGAACTTTAAACATACATTCCTACAAAACACATCTCCACATTAGTAATGTTGCATAGAAAAATTAAAATGAATAGAAGAAACCGTGAGAAAAATAAAATGTAACAAAAGAGAAAATAATCTGTTTCAATCTGCATTCTGACTCCATCATTCTTTCTCTGGATGTCGATGGCATTTTGCATCATGAGTCCTTTGGAAATGTTTTAGGTCTTTGCATTGCTGAGAAGGGCTACTTTGTTTGAAAATGGGCAGGTTGAGGAAACAATAAGATACTTGATTGATTTGGTCCCAAAGCAAATGAAGAAAGAATATGTGTCTTTGTATTTGTATGTATAATGTATATGAATGTATGCGTATGTGTACATATCTATATCTATATCTATCTATGTAATATGTATGTGGAGAGAGACAGACAGACAGAAAGAGAGAGAGAGTTCATATGATTGAAATTTGTTCAGAAAGTAAACAATTTTAATTGAGATGTTCCAATAACTGGCAAGTCACTTCAAATATGTTGTAAAATGATGAATATATGTTACATGATAGTTCCTTGAGATTATGTGTTCTTTGTAATGCCCTTCTTATAATTAAATGGTGAAACATTACCTATATTTTGGAATTAAAATTTCAAGGTAGGTAATGTGCCATAGTGAAATAAAAGTCATATTTAATGTGAAAAGACTCGGATTCAAATACCAGCTCTACCTCTTATTATCTTAGAGACTTTAAGCAAGTAATTTAACATCTCTGAATCTCACTTTCCTCACTTGTCAAGGAGGAATTTGGCCAGAGTGATTTCTAAAATTTCTCCCAATTCTGAATCCAGGAACTTATAAAATTATATTAATTTCAAAAAAGGTTCTATTCCAAGTGCCTTGGTAATGGATACTTTGTGATAGAGGCAACAGATCTATATTTTAACACCAAAGACATAGGGGACTTTCATTTCATTTTCATTAAAATTTATTCAGCCCACAGTGTCTTGTTTTTCTTCAACTATTCAATGGTTTTTATCACTGTCTATCCAGTTCAGTCTATTGCTCTCCTCTTCAACTAACATCAGATTGTCTCACTTCCTCTCATTAGCAATTCAACAAAATGTTTCTCTGCCTGTTGAAAGTGGTTGTGAGGGTGAGGGAGAAGAGGATGGGCAGTCAAAGGAAATGTATAATAATGTTAGCTGGACTTTACTCAGGGAATGATACACATCCTCAGAATAGGGAAAAAGCTGGAAAATTTGACAGCAATCTTTTCTATAAAACCTCTTTCTATTTTTATTTTTTTCATTTTTCATGAATGTGTGTATAGTACCTCAAAATGAAGGCTTATTAGACTTCATCAAACCCAGTTCCCAGCCAAAAGCAGCATTTATGTATATTCTTCTCTCTAGCCTATTACACAGCTGGGTATAGCAGATGCATTGGTAGGAAATACATTAGGGTATTTATTTCTAGAAGTAACTAGAAAAATTCAAGCAAACTGTACATCCATTCATATACTCAACAATAAGCTTGACTAGTTAAATGGATAAATTCATTTGATACGTGTAACTTTAAGATCTTTAGGAAGTTGGTGTCATCTTTGTTTTTCAATGAAAACTTTTTCGACAGGGATTTTAAGTAATATGAAATTCTTGGATCGTTAGAAGAAATATCCAATTGGATTTTCCATATGTAGTGAGGACAACCTGCTCCAGTAGGTATTATGAACGGCTCCTCGTCTGGTTTTTATTTATTTTGTTTTGGTTTGGTTTAAGAAGGGATAATTTCCAATCTGTTCTCAGGTTTTGCTGGTAGATCTTTTGAATGTATTCTACTTACCTGTGCCAATAATTCTCCTCCTCCATGTCTAGTAGAATACATAAAATATAAACTTTTGAGGGAGGGACTGTTTTGTTTTCAATTCATTTCAATTCAAAGTGAATTTATTGAATACCTGCTATGAGCTAGCATGGGCCTAAGAACTAAATAATGAAATTTTTTTTTCTTTCCTTTTTTTAAAAAGTTTTTTCCGTTTTTTTCCCCAAATTGAAAGCAAAAGGATAGAAGTTACTGAGAGACATATTTCAGCAAATTTAAAGAAAGTAGAAACAACCAAAGTTAGCTAACAATTACGGTTCTACAAAAGATAAATGCACTGTCTTGAGGGAGGCTATCTTTATATTGACAAAAATTTTCATGGTCAATTTGTATTTTATTGTCTTCTCTGGAGGCCAGATGACTGTCCCCTTGTCAGTGGTATTATAGATATTCCTTTTGCAGCTAAATGTTATACTAAATGGCATCTGTTCACTTGCAATTCTGTAAATTTCTTAAATTTGTCTGAAGAAAGGAAAATCTCTTATTGAAAATAGCTTCTTAGAATTTCACACCCCAAATTCTCTGATTCTTTTTATCCTTTCCCATAGGTTTCTATCTTTTCTTTCTTCATTCTATGTCTGTCTGTCATATTCTGGGATGCATCTCTCTGTGACTGCAGAGGTTGGGGATTTGATTTCTACAAGCACTGTATAGTAGAACAATGAGGTAAATGCAACTTAGGATTTAAATGTTATGAGAAATACTTGATACTGAAACTGTTTCCTGGATCCAACTCATAATCACCAGATGGCACATTCAACAATTGTGTTGTTTGCTCCAAGGCAGTCATGCCATTAAAAATTCTCCCCTTTACTATAAACCATTTACTTCCAAAGAATGTGATATTTCTTGTCTTTTTAATGATGTTTTGGAAGCAAAATAGCTTCTTATGTGTATGCAAATATTTTAAAAGATATAAATATTAATTTGAGTACTAAACAAATGGATTTTTTTACAAGACCACCATGCTGATACTGTTTTAACACTAATTTAAATGCAGATAGCATATATGGAGATAGAATTTGTGAAAAAATAAAGATAAAATCTTTTTATTTTCTGTAGTCTATGTTTGCTTTTTTCCCTATGGGCTACAGAAACTCTGAATTTTAAATGTAAGTTGTTCCAGATACTTCTGGAAAGTGATTTCTCATATGTTCAGAATTAGCATTTTTGACAATGGTTAATCTACAATGATGAAAAACCCAGTCATGACCTGACACTAACACTGAATTACTTAAGAATCAAAAAGGTGATTCACAATCTAAATGCATTTTATAACAGGGGTGGTATGGATTAGCTTGCATTGTAATAGATCATAATCTCTGCATGTGGCATGATTTTCTTTTGCATTCAAATAGAAATGATCTGTTACTTCATCTAGTTTGAGAATTTTACTGCACATGAATGGCTATGCATATATAATGTATTTAGGAACTACTACTAAGGCAAGTAGATGTGTCGATGGCTTCTCCCAGACTTGAGTTCAAATCCTACACCAGATTTTTAATAGTTGTGTAACTTTGAGCAAATCATTTAAGCTCTATTTCCATCAATTTCCTCAACTGTGAAATGGGGATAATAGCATTGACCTTTCATGATTATTATGAAGATCAAGTGAAATCATATTAGCAAAGCACTCAACATACTACCCGGTCCATGGTAGGTACTATATAATTGTAATAGTAGTGGTAGTAGAATAGCTGCAGCAGCAGCAGCAGCAGTAGTAATAGTGATAGTAGTAGTAGTAGTAGTAGTAGTAGTAGTAGTAGTAGTAGTAGCAGCAGCATTGGTAGTCATATTGGTGGTGGTGATAGTGGTGATTGCCTAATATACTGTGCAAAACACCAGAAAGGCAAAAGGTGACAGAAGACAGACCTTGACTGGAGGGAGTCCCCATTCTAGTGGAAAAAGCAAGAAGCAAATATATAGGTACAAACAAGCTAAATGCAGAACAAATAGGAAATAAATTAAAAGGGGAATGCATGAGAATGAAGAGAGATTTAGAAAGTGTTCCTGTAGAAGATGAGATGCTAATTAAGACTTAAAGAAAGCCCTCAAAACCAGTAGGTGGAGCTTAAGAAGGGAGACCATTCATTGTAATGGTAATTCATTAACAGGTCAATGTAACCTTCTTAAATCACATGGAAGCTTAAGACACATATGGTGGGAGGAGCTTGCTGAATGGGTGGAACAGGAAGTGTGGAGCAGAACTGGGAGCAAGTTGGTGAGAGTAGTTGGGAAAGAGGAGAGACTACATATGCAGGCAGGCACAGGTAGTCTTGTGAGTGTTTGTCTGTGGGAAGGCACCAGAGGAGTTGGAGAGTGGGGGTGAGGGGAGACTTGGGAATGACTTTGTCCCCTGTAGTGGCAATATGTATTGACTTCTTGGTTACTATGACAGATTTGGCTGTCTGGTGTTGGGATTTGGCTTTCTGGCATCTGAATAAATGTTTTTCTTTTGTTTTCTATAAGGAGAGTCTGTTATCCTTTGTGATTCAGAACTACACCTGCATATTCATAGTCACTTCCTGTGCTGTGAATATTGACTTGGCGATATATTCGTACCTGTAGGAAAGTCACAGAAAATTTCCAGGGTGAGTGACAGAGTGTCTTGTTAATGAAACATCCAGGATGCCAGAGTCACTGGATTGAAAAGAATATGGCATAAAATAAGGTATAAAAATATGGAAAAGGTAGGAGGGGACTAGGATATGAAGGGCTTTGAAAGCCAAACAGAGCATTTGTATTTGATCTTGGAGGCAATAGAGAGCCCACATGGTCAGCCCTGCTGTGTAGGAAAATTACTTTGGTGACTGGAGTACAGAATGGGTTAAAGTGAAGAGAGACTTGAGTCAGGTAGACCTGCCAGAAGGTAATTCAAGCATGAGATAATGAGGGACTACACTAGAGTTGTGACAGTTTCAGAAGAGAGAAAAGGGAGCATTCCAACTCTTCTTGACTAAAAGAATAGCCTTCTAGACACTATATCGAACTCCACCTGGAATCTAAGAAAAGTTATAGGAAAAATAAGTATAAATTCCATTTTCTCATCTGTAATACCATTTTTTTCTGCTAAACTTGAGTAATAATATATTGCCCCACAAAATTATCTTTTACATTATATGTATACTATTTAGAAGGAAATCAATGTTGATAAAAATAAAGTAAAGATTTGTTGTTGCCTTTAGTGATTGATTCTGACATGGATTACTTGAGTCCAAAAAAAAAAAATCTAAAAAACAAAACACAACAAGTAAGCAAAGAAACAAAAACCATGTTTTGCTTCATTGATAAAAACATAATGGAAGTTAATTCCTTATTCCATAGAATTTCACTATAGTAGTTTAGGTTTCTTTCTCTGTTACAAGCATAGGGATTTATTGGGGAAAGAGAAAGCCAGAGCCTTGATTTCAATGATATAGGGAAACACTCTTCCTTTATGAATATAGATACACGACTCTACCATAAGAAATAGTTTCTGGAAGTCACATATTTAAAATGTTTAAAAGGTAAAAGTTGAACTCAGATCTTCCTGATCCACAGTGCAGTACTATTACATATAACACATTGCTTCTCAGGGAATACAGACACATATAAAGTGTTTATTTTTAGCTCAAAAATGCTTAGGATCATCCTAAAAAGATTGACTATATAATTTTCAGGAATGAATAAAGTCAGTCTTACCAAGTTACAGAACATTAGTCATAGAAAATGTTGAAAAAATTCAATGCAGACATGAATGGTCACAGATGGACAGATGGAGGATTTATGTGTAGTGGTTGAAGGATATTTGTAGTATATAAACTAATATCAATAACTGATACATATAACAAAATTTTAAAGTTTACAAAGCCCTTTGCATAATTATGTTAAAGACCTATGAGACCCCTGTGAAGTAAGTACATTTTTTGGAAATTAATCCTGGGACTTTATCAGTGTATGGAACTTCATATGTGGAACTTCCCTCTACTGTCACAGAACATCAACCTATATATATCTATATAGTCTTAGATATATCTATATCTAATCTATATAGTCTTTTTGTGATCTATATAGTCTTAGATTTGCTTGGAGCCCTGAGTGATATAATTATTTGTTTATAGTCATATTGTCAATAAGTAAAAAAGGCAGAATGTGAACCATGCTATTAGCTTCAGAACTGAATCACTATGTTCAACTATCTCTCAGACGAAATGAAAACAACCATTTTTTAAATTTTTTATTCTATGAGATTCCTTTTTTAATTTTTTTAAATGTACAATTCATTTATTTACAATTTTCAACATTCACTTCCACAAGAATTTGAATTCAAAATGTTCTTCCCATGTCTCTCCACATCCCACTCCAGGACAGAATGTACCTTCCTCCAGTCTGTCCTCCCTTCTATTACCTACCCTTCTTGCC
>JAQQSK010010897.1:0-12496 GCA_028658325.1 Potorous gilbertii | reverse complement strand
ACAGGTGGAGCAAAAACTGGAAAAAGAAATGAGAGCGATGCAAGAAAAGCATGAAAAACGGGTCAATACTTTAATAAAGGAGACCCAAAAAAATGCTGAAGAAAATAACACCTTGAAAAACAGGCTAACTCAATTGACAAAAGAGGTTCAAAAAGCCACTGAGGAGAAGAATGCTTTCAAAAGCAGAATTAGCCAAGTGGAAGAAGAGGTGCAAAAGCTCACTGAAGAAAAGCTCAAAATTAGAATGGAAGAAAATTCCAGGAATAGAAAGGGAGAAATGGAATGGGGCAGGCTATAACTCATAAAAGAGATAAGAAAAATCTTATTCAGTGGAGGAGATAAGGGAGAAGGGGGAAATAAAACTACTCTCTCCACATGTGGCTGAAGGTGGGAATAACATGGTCACTAAATTTGATATGAAAGTTTATATCACACCACAGGAAAGAAGGAGAAGACGTGACAAGTGGGGTGAGAGGGCTGGTAAAAGGGAGGGCAAATGGGAGAAGGGAGTCACTAGAAATAAACACTTTCAAGAAGGGACAAAGCCAATGTGAGGGGAAAAAATAAGGGGGAATAGAATAGGACAGAGGGCAATATAATTAGTACTATACAACATGATTATTATGGAAGTCTTTTGCAAAAGGACACATATTTAGTATGTATTGAATTGCTTCCCTTCTCAGTGAGGCTGGGGAGGGGAGGAGGAGGGAGAGAAGTTGGAATTCAAAGTATTAGAAACTAATGTTGAGAATTTTTATTGCAAATAATTAGAAAATAAGAACTACAGGGAATAGGGCATAGAAATTTGTCTTGCCCTACAAGAAAAGAGAGAAGATGGGGATAAGGGAAGGGTGGGGTGTGATAGAAGGGAGGGTACATTGAGGGAAGGAGTAATCAGAATGCAAGATATTAGGAAGTGGAGGTAGGGAAGTGATGGGGAGAAAAATTGGACATGTAACAAAGTGAGGTAAAAGTATCAAGACAATTGACTGAATTAATTACTGAGAATAAATCAATGACATCTTTAGTTTGGGGAAAAGAATTACAGTCTAAATTTCCTAGAAGAAGGTAGCCTCTGATAAAATTTGGCATTGATGGAAAAGTTAAGGTTTTAATGGTAAATTTGATTTTATGATTGCTATTTAATCTGGAACTAGAATATGTATAGAAAGGCATGTAAGTCACTTAAGACTTGCCTCAAAAGCTGTTCCTTAGCCAAAGTGAAAATTACAATTGTCTTTGAAACCTGGTTACTGCAACTTGCCATTTTTAGATGCTATGGGACTATTAAGTGACTGTTCTCCTGAGTCTAACTCCAGGTATGGGTAATAAGAAAGGTGATCTGAGCCTCCAACCCATGATGTCAGTAAGCTGGTGAGATGCTGGTATGAACTGCAAAAGGTGATCTCATGGAAAGGGTGGGAGAATGGCTGTTCAGCCTGGGCTGAGGTAGGATTCTCCTGACTCAATTTCCCCACTGACATCTGGGAGACTTTAAGCCTGACTGAATTCAAGTGGAGAATCCAATCCCGCCTGGAATTGACATGTAGTTGGAGAGATATTGTATCCCGGCAATGTCCCTACTCTTAGTGGCAATTTCCTGTAGTGAAAAGGTTTGTAAGCTTAATACCAGATCTATTAAATTATAGATTATTGGTGGGGGAACAACCGAGGTTATGTCAAAAATTAAGCTATTAGGCATAAGACTTTAGACCAACAACAATAAGTTAGGGTCCTTTAATTCTTAGTAATACTGTGGAGACAATTAGGACAAGAGTTTGTGAAGTGAGCAACATAAATATTATTTGTGTCTCATTTGGTTAATATCCTAAAAAAATCTTTTGTGGTCCATATTGTAAATGCTTTAAAAATAAATTCACCTGACCAAAAGTCTGAATTGTTTTACCTACTATAAACTGTGTTAAAAATGAAAAATAAAAAAATTAATAAAAAAGAAAAAAGAGAGAACAACAAACACAAGCTGTGGGTAGTTTGTACTGCCTGAATGGGGACCCAGCCAATTGGGTAACTCGACTGTCTTTGCCTCTCCTCTCCAAAGGAAGGTAAGTTGGATATTGGAAAACTGTCTAGTTAACTTGGGGTTTACTAGTTTGATTTCTTTCTCAAAGACCAAACCTTAAAACCATTTCACTCTGGAGTTCAGGTGGGACCACAATAGGTCCATGCGCAAGCACCACTTAATGGCTATATTTTAGGTCCTCAGTTAAGAATGAATGTAAATAATAACTGATTCACTTTAGACCAGCAATGCTGAAGGTCTTCTACTCCCTGTTTGATTTCTTTCTTTCTTTTTTTTTTAATTAAAGGGCCATACTTTTCCTCACTTCTTAAATAGACCTATTCACTGAATAGGTGCTACCTTACTCAGAGTGAGAACCTGAAAAGACCTTAGCTTAAAAAGGTCAGGGTCTGCCAATGCATTCTGGGTCATCTCCAGTTGTCTTGATGAATATCTGGTAACTGAACCCAGATGATTTTGGAGGAGAAAGTGAGGCTGGTGACTTTGTACAACACTCTCTTAATCAAAGTCAACCGTAAGTCATGTTATCATCTCCCTGATATCATGGTCCTATTTGAGAAAAAAGGACAAACACAGCAACAAATATCTGTATGAAGAGAGAGAAAGAGACATATAGGAAGGAGGTTGTAAAGGTAGAAAAGGCAAGGTTCAGTAAAGGATTGGATGTGTGGCATAAATAAGAATTAAAATAAACACTTCTTTTGTTTATTTCATTAAATATTTACCAATTACATGTAAAAAACCTTTTAACATTCTTTTTTAAAAAATTGTGAGTTACAAATTCTCTCTCTCCTTCCCCTCTTCCATCCCTTAAGAAGATATTATATTGATTATATAGGAATATGTAGTACATATTTATATATGGAATATGTCCACATATAATTTAATGTATAATAAACAAACAATATGATATCGATTACATATGCTATGTCATGGCATAAATAAGATTAAGGAGTTGAAGATGACACAGATATTGAGGACTTATGTCACTGGGAAAAAGGTGGTGCTGTAGATGAGGTTCAACAAACTATGCTCATATGGCCTACAGCCCACACACTTAAAATGGTTTTTACATTAAAAATGTGAAATCTATTCTTAACTCATTAACCATGGTGGTGGGCCAGATTTGACTGGTAGGCCTTAGTTTGCTGAACTCTGCCCTAGACAGTAATGAAGTTCAGAAAAGGGAAGTATTTCAAAAAAAAGATAATGAGTTATGTTTGGGATGTGCTAAATTTGAGATGCTTAAAGAATATATGCCTGTATGTATTTATTTTTGGCCTTCTTTCTCTTCTTGGCATTTTATATAGATTTTTTTCTACTTTTTATCTCTTTGTAGTTCTTGTAGTTCTGTACTTAAATGTCACTAGGATAACTTAGTTGGGACTTTCTTGCCAAATGTTTTGTTTGTTTGTTTTGTAGATTTATTCTCTCTTTCTTGCAGTTTTATGAAACAATATTGTTCACACTCCCTGAATATTTTCTTACCACACCATCTGATCTTTAGCCTGCACCCCTTTCCAGAATTGAAGGTGACACTTTTGTGAATCTATGCTCTTATTGTTGATTATTTCATTTTTTCTTGACCAGTCTCAGTAATAGCATCACACTTTTTAGTTATCTCCTTGTTATGAATACCCTGTCTCATTCCACTTGTGGCTGTTTGTTGTCTTTCCCTGTGACCTGGGTTCTTATCCCTTTTTTGTGTTATGAAACTCTTGTTCAGAGATCCTATGGATTCCTTTTCAGAATAATATTTTAAATACATAAAATGAGGTACCTAAAATTTTTAAAAATATATAATTTATTTATTTTTTAGTTCTTGACATTCACTTCCACAAGAATTTGAATTCAAAATTTTCTCCCCATCTCTCCCCAACATTTACCCCAGGACAGCATGCACCCCATCCACCCCTTTCTCCAGTCTACCCTCACTTCTTTCATCCCCTTCCCTTCTATTTTCCTGCAGAGCAAAATAGATTTCTATACCCTATTGCATTTTATCTTATTTTCCACATGCATGCTAAAACATGTTTTAACATTCATTATTAAAGCTTTGAGTTCCATATTCTCTCCTTTCATCCTTCCCCATTCACCCTCATGGAGAAAACAAGAAATCCAATATATGTCACACGTGTGACAATGCAAAACACTTCCATAATAGTTATGTTGTGAAGGACTAGCCACATTTCCCTCTGTCCTACTCTGTCCTCCCATTTATTCCATCTCTCCCTTGACCTGTCCTCCCACAATAATGTTTGCTTTGATTACCCTATTGCCCAATTTGCTGCCCCTTCTATTATCTACCCTTTCCTATTCCCTTCCCCTTTGCATTCCTGTAGGGTAAAATAGATTTGCATACCCAATTGAGTGTATGTTATTCCCTCCTTAAGCCAAATCCCATGAAAGTAAGGTTCACTTATGTTTCATCTCCTCTCTCTTCCCCTCCATTGTAAAAACTCTTCTTGCCTTTGTTATGTGAGATGATTTGCTACATTCTATCTCTCCCTTTCACTTACTCCTAGTACATTCCATTCAATAGTAAATTTGGTTTTTCAGGTATTCTCCCTTCATATTCAGCTCACATTCCACTGTCTGTCTATGTATATTTATATAAATATACACATAACCCCATGGACACATACAAACCTACATATTATATATATATATATATATATATATATATATATATATGTATATATATATGCATATACATACATACCCATACATGCCTACATATATATATATATATATATATATACATATACATAAACATATATATACACACACATATAAACACCCTTTAAATACCTTAATATTGAAAAAGGTCTCATGAGCTACAAATAAGATCTTTTCATGTAGGAATAAAAACAGTTCAACTTTAATGAGTTCTTTAATTCTTCTCTTTCCTGTTTACCTTTTAATGTTTTTTTTGATTCTTGTATTTGAAAGTTAAATTTTCTCTTCAGTGCTGGCCTTTTCAACAAGAATGCTTGGAGATACTTGATGTCATTGAAATTCCATTTTTTTTCCCTGAAGTATTATACCCGGTTTTGCTAGGTAGGTGATTCTTTATTTTAATCCTAGATCCTTTGACCTCTGGAATATCATATTCCAAGCCCTTTTATCCCTTACTGTAGAAGCTACTAAATCCTGTGTTACCCTGATTGTACTTACACAATACTTTAATTGTTTCTTTCTGGTTGCTTGTAGTATTTTCTCCTTGACTTGGGAACTTGGAAATTTGACTACAATATTCCTAGGAATTTTGCTTTTGGTATCTATTTCAGGAGGTGATCAGTGAATTCTTTCCATTTCTATTTTGCCCTCTGGTTCTAGAATATCAGGACAGATTTCCTTGAAAATTTATTGGAAGATGATGTCTAGGCTCTTTTTTGAACATGATTTTCAGGTAGACAAATAATTTTTAAATTATTTCTCCTGGATCTATTTTCCTGGTCAGCTCTTTTTCCAATGAAATATTTCACATTGTCTTCTATTTTTTCATTCTTTTGGTTTTGTTTTATAATTTCCTATCTTCTCATAAAGTCATTAGCTTTCATCTGCTCCATTCTAATTTTTGAAGAACTATTTTCTTCAGTGAGCTTTTAAATCACCTTTTCCATTTGGCCAATTCTGCTTTCTGAAACATTTTTCTCTTCATTGGCTTTTTAGACATCTTTTGCCATTTAAGTTAGTCTATTTTTAAAGATGTTATTTTCTTCAGAGTTCTTTTGGGTCTCCTTTAGCAAGTTGTTGACTCATTTTTCACGATTTTTTTGTATCTTTCTCATTTCTCTTCCCAGTTTTTCCTCCATCTATCTTACTTGGTTATCAAAATCTTTTTTGAGCTCTTCTATGGCCTGAGATCATTTCATGTTTATTTTTGGAGGCTTTGGATGCTGAAGTCTTTACCTTACTGCTTTCCTCTCACAGTATGCTTTGCGCTTCCTCATCCAAAAGGATGGGAAAAAAATACCTTTTTACGAAGAAAGTAACCTTCTAGAGTCTTATTTTTTCCCCCTTTTGGGTATTTTCTCAGCCAATTACTTGACTTTTGAGTCCTTTGTCAAGTGGAGGGTATATTACCCTGGGCTTTAGAGATTTTGTGCAGCTGTTCTCTGAGATATCTCTAGGGATCTGTAAGTTCTCAATTCCTCCAAGGTAGCACAATCAAGGGAGAGGAATTTACTCCTCTCCTGGCCTGTGCTCTGGTCTGTGAGAAACCAAAGACAATCTTTTCTGTCCTGGAACTGTGAGTAGGATTCATTCTCCACAGCTCTACCACAACAACGTTCCTCCTCACCCTGGGACCTCCATTCAGGACTGAGACCCAGATCAGCCACTTTCAAGATTCCCCTGGGGTCTTTAGGCCAAGGGCTCCAAAAGTAGAAACTGCTGCTGTGGTAGCTGCCACTGCCCAGGTGCTGGGACTGGGGCCAGACCTCAATTCCCTCTCAGCCAGGTGAAAGCGCTTTCTTACTGACCTTTGAAGCTACCTTTGGAATATGTAGATTGAGAAATCTGGGAACCACAGCTACTGCCCATGATTCTGTGCCCTGGAGCCTGCTCCAATCCTTTCTGTGCCACATGGCATACGGTGAGCTGTGCTACACTTGGAACCTGGTGAAATAGACCTCTCTTGTCAGTCTTCCAGGCTGTCTTGGGTTAGAAATCTATTTCACTCTGTCATTTTGTGACTTCTGCTACTCTGGAATTTATTTACAGTCATTTTTTACAGTGATTTTATGTTCTATGGGGGGAAGAGATTTTTCTATTTTCAGCAAGATCATATGATTTTTCTAACTCAGGCATTTTTATGCCCTTTTGGGCTTCTCATTATGGCAATAAATTTCAGTAGCCAGATTTCCACTAAGTCATTATAACTGGTTTTAATTCATCTATTCCCATTTTTTAAAACATCTGTACCTTGTTTAAATAGTTCAGGTTGGAGTTGTTTCAATTACATGCCATATTTTTTTCTCATTTTCATCTTCTGATTTTATATTTATTCTTTCCCATTTTTTTCCTCAATGAACACCAACTAAAATAAGTATTTTAGCATATACTGTAGAAAAGGAGAAGTTTGTCCATTAAATTGTGAATCTTTATTATATAGGGCTTGTTTTATTTCTCAAGTAACTTTCAAAACTTTTCTATTTCTCTCTGATTTCCTCTAGCCTTCCCACATCCTTCTCTTCTCTCTATTTCCTATCTCCAAATTTAAAAGGAAAGAAAAACAAAACCCTTACAACAAATATAAAAAAAAAAGTATGTCTCATTCTCTATCTTGAATCTATCATCATCACTCTGTCAGGAGGTAGGTGACATGCCTCATCATTGGTACTCTGGAATGATGAGTATTCATTTCACTGATCAGAGTTCTTAGTCTTTGAATGTTGTTTAATTTATGTTGTTGTTGTTGAACTCCCAGGAGCCACGATGGCAGAATAAACTATAAGTGCTCTCACCCTCCCCTTGTTGACCTTGAAAAACCCAGAGAATATTGCCCCAGGAAAAAGCCTTGAATAGTGAGGCCAGCAGAAGGGGTAGAGTCATCTTTTAGCACAGAAGGCTAAGGAGAGCGATAGGAAGGGTCCCTCTTGCTATGAATGAAGTGACCTAGTACAGTACCTTAGGTGTCCCAGCAAGCCCCACCTCAGTTGACCAAGAGGAGATTCTGAGCCCCAGGGGCTGGCGCCGGTAAGCTCAAACACCAGGACCACAGGCATGCCTTAGCACAGCTAGGGGAATTGGACATTCACCAGCACAGGAATTGCACATTCACCAGCACAGATGGTGTTTTACCAACCCCTGAGCCTGCTCTGCTTTAGCACACCCGTAGCAAGAAAGGAAACCTCCAGCAGCCCGACCAACACTTCCCATAACTCACACCCTAAGCTTCAGTATAACCTCCTGGGAAACTCTGCCTCAGCACACACAAAGCAACTCTGTACCAGATAAGCAGCAGCATCATATAGCTTCTAGCTGACAGAATCAGAGCCCATAGCACACAAAGCCAGCACCTAGAACCCTAGTTGTGAGCACAAGAAACATGGGGAAGAGCACCCTGTGTCCCATAAAAAGAGATCCACTTTTAAAGCCAAGAAAACAGCAGTCACCATTAGCAAAAAGTAAATTAGAAAAGTGAAGACTATAAAATCTTATAATGAGAACAGAGAAGATCAAAACACAAATTTAGAAGAGGATGGCATTGACACTATACCCACATCTGAAAACTCAAAAGGGAATGTGAATTGTTCTCAAGGCCAAAAAGCACTCTTAAAAGAGATCAAGAAATATTTTAAAATTCAAATTAGAGAAGTAGATGAAAAATTGACCAATGATTTAAAAAATGCAATTGACAAATGAAAAAAGAATTCACAAAAGAGAACAGCTCCTTAAAAAGTGAAATTGGCCAAATGGATAAGGAAGTACAAAACCTGGCTAGAGAGAATAACTCCTTAAAAGGAACTATTAGACAAATGGAAAAGGAGGTAAAAAAGCTAACTGAAGAAAACAATTTGTTAAAAATTAGAATTGGGCAAGTAGAGGCTAATGACTCTCCAAGGATCAAGAATCAGCCAATCAAAATCTAAAGAATGAAAAAATAGAAGAAAATGTAAAATATCTAATTGAAAAAACAACTGACCTGGAAAACAGATCTAGGAGACAAAATCTAAAAATTGTTGGTCTAACAGAAAGCCATGATGATAAAAAGAGCCTGGACAATATCTTCCAAGAAATTATCAAGGAAAATTGCTTTGAGGTCCTAGAACCAGAGGACAAAATAGCCACTGAAAGAGTACATTGATCACCTGCTGAAAGATCCCAAATTGAAAATGCCAAGAAATATTGTAGCCAAATTCCAGAATTATCAGGTCAAGGAGAAAATTCTGCAAGTAGTCAGGAATTTAAATACTGAGGAACTACAGTCAGGATCACACAGGAACTTACAACTTTTATATTAAAAGAAGAGAGGGTTTGGAATATGATATTCTGCAAGATAAAAGAGTTTGGACTAAAACCAAGGATCAATTGCCCAGAAAAATTGAGCATAAACTTTCAGGCAAGGAGATGGATCATTAATGAAATAAGGATTTCCAGGCTTTCCTGATGAAAAGACCAGATGTCAATAAAAAATTTGATCTTCAAATGCAAGACTCAAGAAATGCATAAAAAGGTAAATGGCAGGGCTGGGGGGAGGGAAGAAAAAAATCTTGTTATTCAATGTGGGCAAATTGTTTGCTTCCTTATGTGGGAGGATGATATTTGTTAATCTTGAGAACTGTATATTTATTATGACATTTAAAAGGAATTTACATAGAGGCTGTGGGTATAATTAACTGATGTGATGATAGAAAACCTAGTTAAGGGGTGCAAAGGGATTGTAATGGGAGAAGAGGAAAGGAAGAGGCAGAAAAGGATAAATTACATAACATGAAGAGGCATAAAAACATGTAGTAGAGACAAAGAGAGATAATTGTTTGAGCTTTATTCTCATCAGATGTAGTTCAAGAAGGGAAAAACATACTCAGTTAAGTACAGCAATCTATCTTGCCCTACAGACAATAGGAGAGGGAAAGGGGAAAGAAAAAGTAGGGGGTAGTTAGAAGAGAGGAAGGATTGAGGGAGGTAGTGGTCAGAAGTAAACTTTTGAGGAAGGGAAGGGAGAAAGGAGAAATAAAAGCATAAATGGGGAGGGGTCTGGGATGGAGAGAAAGACACAGATAGCAATCAAATTGCAAATGTGAATGTGATGAACTCTCATATAAAATTCAGTCAGATAGCAGAATGGATTGAAAACCATTTGAAACAGGGAGATACACATAAGCTAAAGGTAAAAGAGTAGAATAGAATATATTATGTTTCAGTTGAAGTAAAAACATAACAGGGGTAGCAATCTTAATCTCAGACAAAACAAAAGCAAAAAGATATCTAATCCAAAGAGATAAGGAAGGAAATTATAGCCTACTAAATGGTACTGTAGACAATTAAGTAAAATCATTACCAAACATATATGAAATAAGTGGCATAGCATTCAAATTCGTAGAAGAGAAGCTTAAGGGAGTTACAGGAAGAAATATATAGGAAAACTATTCTACTGGGAGACCTCAACCTCCCCTCTCTGAACTGGATAAATCTAACCTCAAAAATAAACAAGAAGGAAGTTAAGGAGGTAAACAGAATTCTGGGAGGGGTAGAAATGATAGACTTCTGGAGAAAACTGAATGGGAATAGAAAGGAATATACTTTTTTCTCAGTGGCACATGGCACAGACACAAAAATTGACAATGTACTAGTTCATAAAAACCTCACAATCCTGTGCAGAAAGGCAGAATCAATGCATTTTTTTCAAATGACAATGCAATAAAATTTATGTATAATAAAGGACCATGGAAAGATAGACCAAAATTAATTGGAAAATAGATAATATAATCTTAAAAAATGAGAGAGTCAAGCAATCAATCATAGAAATAAACAATAACTTCATTTAAGAGAATGGTAATAATGAGAAAACATACCAAAGCTTATGGGAGTTCTTAGGGGAAATTTTATATCTCTAAGTGCTTACATGAGTAAAATACAGAAAGATGAGATCAATGAATTGTGCATGCAAATAAAAAAAACAGGAAAAGAACAAATTGAAAATCCTCAGTTAGATATCAAATTAGAAATACTAAAAATCAAAGATCAGATTAATAAACTGAAGTTAAGAAAACTATTGAACTAATAAATAAAACTGAGAGATGGTTTTATGAAAAAACAATAAAATTTATAAACTTTTGATCTATTTGATTAAAAGGAAGAAGAAAACCAAATTACCAAAATCAAAAATGAAAAAGGTGAATTGGCCTCCATTGAAGAGGAAATTAAAACAATAATTAGACCTCATTTTGCCCAATTGTATGTCCATACATTTCACAAACTTAGTGAAATGAGTGAATGTTTAAAACATATAAATTGTCCAGATTAACAAAAGATGAAGTAAAATATTTAAATAATCCCATCTCAGAAAAAGAAAATTAAATAGGCCATCAATGAAATCCTTAAGAAAATAATCTTCAGGGTCAGATGGATTTACAAATGAATTATATCAAAAATTTTAAGAACAGTTAATTCCAATATATATAGAATATTTGGGAAAATTGGCAGAGTCCTATCAAATTCTTTTTATGATATATAGTACTGATTCCTAATCAGGGAGGAGCCAAAACAGATAAAGAAAATTAAAGACCAATTTCTGAAATGAGTATAGGTGCAAAAGTTTTAAATAAGACATCAGCAAAATCATTACAGCAATTTATCATTAGAATAATGCACTTTGATCAGGTAAGATTTATACCAGGAATAATTATATTAGTTTTGTTCAATATTAGGAAAACTATCAGCATAATTGATCGTATCAACAACAACACTAACAGAAACCATATGATTATCTAAATAAATGCAGAAAAAGGCTTTTGACACAATATAACACCCATTCCTATTGAAAACACTGACCAGCATAGGGATAAATGGAGCCTTCCTTAAAATGATAAGTAGCATCTACCTAAAACCACCAACAAGCATATAATGGGGATAATCTAGGAGAATTTCCAGTGAGATCTGGTGTGAAACAAAGTTGTCCGTTATCACCACTGTTATTCAGTGTGGCTGGAAATGTTAACTTCAGCAATAAGAGAAGAAAAATAAATTGAAGGAACAGAATAGGCAAAGAACAAACCGAATTATCATTCTTTGCAGATGATTTGATGAGAATACAGGAGAATCCTAGAGAATCAAGTAAAAGATTATTTGAAATAATAAACAACTTTGGCAATGTTTCAGGGTACAAAATAAATCCACATAAGTCATCTGCATTTCTATATATTTCTAGTAAAGCCCAACAACAAGAGATAGAAAGAGAAATCCCATTTTAAGTTACTGTAGATATTATGAAATATTTGGGAGTCTATCTGTCAAAACAAACCCAAAGATTATATGAATACAGTTACAAAACACTTTTCATGCAAATGAAGTCAGGTCTAAATAATTGTAAAAATATCAATTGCTCCTGGGTAGGGAGCTAATATAATAATAATTACAATTCTACCTAAATTAATTTACTTATTCAGTACTACAAATATATTCAGTAATACAAATCATATTATCAAAAATTATTTTCTAGAGCTAGAAAATAATATCGAAATTCATCTGAAAGAACAAAATGTACAGAATATCAAGGGATCAATGAAAATAAATGTTGGAGAAGGTGACCTAGGCTTACCAGATCTCAAATTGTATTATAAAGCAGAAATCATCAAAACCACTTGGTACTGGCTAAGAAATAGAGGGGTAGATCAGTGGAATAGGTATACAAGACTCAGTAGTCAATGATTATAGCAGTCTACTGTTTTTTTTTTTTAAATAAGTTTATTTAACTTTTTACATTCATTTTCACAAGATTTTGGG
>JAQQSK010010896.1:0-12496 GCA_028658325.1 Potorous gilbertii | reverse complement strand
TGTTATTTTCTTCAGCATTTTTTTGGATCTCCTTTAGCAAGGTGTTGACCTGCTTTCCATACTTTCATCTCTCTCATTTCTCTTCCCAGTTTTTCCTCCACCTGTCTAACTTGATTTTCAAAATCCTTTTTGAGCTCTTCCATGGCCTGAGCCCATTGGATATCTATTTCAGATGTTTGGGATACAGAGGCCTTGACTTCTATGTCTTTCCCTGATGGTAAGCATTGTTCTTCCTCATCAGAAAGGAAAGGAGGAAACATCTGTTCACCAAAGAAGTAACCTTCAATGGTCTTATTTTTTTTCCCTTTTCTGGGCATTTTCCCAGCCAGTTACTTGACTTCTCCACCCCCACCTAGATCCGCCCAGCTAGTGCTTGGGGTTTGAGATTCAAATGCTGCTCCCCAGCCTCAGGGCTTTCAACAGGGGCAGGGCTGCCTCACAGGTCTCAGTTCCCTCACGGGGTTTAGGTTTAGGACCTTCATCAATGGATCTGAGTTCCTGCCTGCTTTGGGAGCTCCAGTCTGCTGCTGTCTCCGCCGCTGCCTCCCGAGGGGGCCCGAGTTATGGAGACACCCCGCACCCCTTTCAGCCAGCCAAACAAGGTCTCTCACTGACCTGTGCGCCTGTGGGTGGATGGACCTTTGCAGCTGCTGGAGATTTTTTCCCTGAAGCCTGCTCGAATCTGCTCCTCTCGGTGCCGCGTGGCCAGGCAAGGCTGGTCTTTGCTCCAGGTCCGGTGCGCGACAGACCTTTGGGGACGGTTTTTCAGGTCTTTCTGGAACAGAAATTTCCACTCCGTTTTCCTGTGGTTTCCACCGCTTCAAAATTTGTTAGGAGTTTTTCTTTACAGATTTTTTATAGGCTGTGGTTTCGGAGCTAGCGTATGTGTGTCTTTTTACTCTGCCATCTTGGCTCCTCCCCCTCGGAATACAATGCTTAATTTCCTTGTACTGTTTTCTCATTTGTTTAATGGGAGTAATAGTATTGGAATCACTTAATCACAAGATTCTTCTGAGGAAAGAATTGTATAAATTATAAAGAGCTCCATCATTATGAGCGGTCGTAGTTATTGCTATGGCTGTGTTGTCATTACAGCAGTGGAGCTGGAAAGAGATCTAGAAATTGTCTAATCCAACTTCATTTTATAGGCAGAAATCCTAGGCCCAGAGAAATTATCTGACTTAATTTCCACATCACACATCTAGTGGCGGAACTGTCGTTAGAATTCAGGGCGTACGTGTACAAAATTCAGACCCCTGTGCTGATGCTAGTTTATTAATGAAGTTGTATCATTTATAAAATACATAAATTGTTTTTCTTGATTTTAGGTTGGTATCACCCTTTTTACTGTGTCTCATAGAAAATCCCTTTGGAAACATCATGAGGTTCGTATTTTTTTGTTTTTAATTCACTTTGAATTTTTATTTTATTGTATTTTGAGTTACTTCACCTTTCTCAGTCTTTTAAAATATTCTATGAAATTTTTAGAGAATGATCATTTTATTAATATTTATTAAAGACTGAATTTTATTTGTGATCTTATGCTACCCCAAAAAATATATACAATCCCAAATTACTTTCTTGTGGGAACTTAAGAATTCATACTATGTGAATTAAGTCACTGTGCAAGGAGATGAGAATGATGGAAGCATAGTGCATGAGGGAAAAGTTCATTTTGTGAAGCTATAAGTGGATTTTAAGTCATTTCTAGTTTAATAGTGATTATAACCCCTATAAGAATGTGGCTCAGTACAACCCTTCTTATTATCTGTCTTTGAGAAACGGGATTGATGATTAAATAGGAATTTGGGAAATGTTTTGTTTTCGTATTTATGAAAAGATGTTGATTGTTGTCTCCTGCTTTGCTTCATTGTACTATAAAAAGTTCCTGAGTAGAATTATTGAAGTGTGCGCTTTACTGTATAAAGTTCTGTAGTATTATGGGGGGTCAGCATGTCGTGTTTCATTTGTGCCTGTGCTAGAGTGAAGTTGGTATGTTAGAACTGTGGCAACTAGAGCATCAGTGGTCTCTATTGCCAGAAATGCACCTGAAACTCTACAAAGTAAATTAATTTGAATTCACTTATATTTTAAGATTAATTTGTTACACTTACTTTTAGCATAAGAGGGAGCTATGGCAAAGTGAAACAAGTCTTGAGCACCTGGTATGAGCAAGGTCTATTGCATTAACTATGAAAGACAAAAAGATCGGATGCATAGGTGTGAAAAGTTAATTAAAAATTACTTCAGAAATATTAGAAATCACTGCTGAATGTTCCTAGTTTAGAACCTTAAAGAGAAAAAGCCTCAAAGTGTTCTTATTGAAGTTATTGACACTGGAATACAGGTATCTTTGCCTAATTAAACCAAAGATTAGCTTTCAAAAATAATTTCTAATACATATATAGAATTTTGTAAAACCTATTTTTTTAACATAGATACCTGTTCAAATCAAAGTTTCTGTAAAATGTATCTAAATCTTTGTGTGTATCTATAGCGTATAAATATTCTGAGCAATTAAAAAATTTTTTTAAATTTTTCTTGGTTTAGTAAAAACATAGGTAAGTCACAGGGGTTGGCATGAATTTCATACCCTGACCCTCAATGAACAGTGAAATAACTGAAAGGCAAGGTGGGAGAGCATCTAGTAGTCTGAAAAAAAATTCTAAGTAAAACATGGGCTTGTGAAAAATAAAAAAAAAATAGATAAGACTGTTATTCCAACAAGTTCTGTTAATTACCAGTCATTTTTATTTCCACCTCGAAGAATTTCTTAACATTCCTTCAAGAAGCACAGTTAGCCTGCCTAAGAGAAGTACATTCCTCCAGCCCTTTTAGTTTCTCATCTAGTAATCTATCATTTTGTATTTTCATAGGTGTTGTAAAGTATTACCAGAAATAAAATCACAACAGATATCTCCTTGCCCTCCGTACTTCTTTTACTGGCTTTGTAGCCCCTCTTTTGGCCAAACATTAAAGATAGAAGTGTGCTCTCTGCCTTCTTTGTGGTACCTTTATACTGTTGTTGAGAACCATCCCTTTGCTTTCTTGGAGGTTCATCTTATACGGTGAGGTTTTAATAACCAGACAAAATCTTTTTTTAACCATCTTCAGGATAAAGCTGCAGTTGAGTTCACTTGAAAAAGTTTTTATCTCTTTTCAGCACATTCTGTCTTTCTCAGTGCAGATTTGACTTGCAGATTCATCTGCACTAGAAGTTTGAGTTATAGAGGCATGAAATAGGGAAAAATTTTAATGTAATAAGTAAAAGCTTGCTGATACAAGGGAGCCTTATCCTCATTAATGCATTTTCCTTCTTTCCTACAGTATTACCTGCATATGGATGGGAGAGGCAATTATGAGTTCAAGCAGATAACTGAAGACACAGTCGAGTTTGGCTCTTAAAATTTGAAGAATTATAGCTGCTTCCTTGAAATAAGTTCAGAGTACCCATGGAAATACAAAGTACATTGTAAAATAAAGTTGTTAAGCTTGTTTAAAAACAATTAACTCTAGGTATAGAATAATCCAAAACCGCTTGTTTAATATTATGTAGGATATTGCTAATTGTGTATATGTTGGTTTAATTATTAATATGTACTAAGAATGTCCTTATTCTTGTGGTTAAAAACCTGCCTGAATTAAATTGGGCTTAAATCAGTGTAACCTGATTCATCCTGGGATGTAAACCATTTGAAGTCAGCTAATTTGACTTTTGTGGACCTTCTTTTTCCTTCAGTGAAGAGCCCTGTTTAAAATTGGGGTCATCACCTGTCCTGTTCTAACAAGACAGTTTTCTGGGTTTTCTTTGCCTATCCCAAGGTACTGGGGAACACACACAAAAAAATCATAGTGTATTATAAAAATCTTTCACCTCATCACATAATAGCAGTTAGTTGCACAGTGACAGATTTCTTTAGCTTCCACATTTACACTCATTCCTCATGTCTCAGAGTGCTTTTGACTCCATGAAAACCTCTCTGACCTCTCCTTTTCTAAATAATAAATGTGCCCCCTCCCTTTACATGTTGGGTTGGTTTGGAGTTCTTTTTGGAGTTGTAGTGACAACATCCACTTTGTTTGCTTACAAGGGTGGTTATTACCTGCCTTACCTTCTCAGAGTTTGGAAAAGTCTTTAGAAATCAAGCTCCACTGTTCAAAAGTTTTTTTTTAAGAGTTGGACAATTTTGTGTATCCTAGTAGACCATTCCTTAGAAATGGTGGTTCTGTAGTGTTAGTATCTAAGGTACAGGAATGCCCTGGGTGTGAGGGTATTGCACTAATATGCAATGTGGTCTCCTCTTACCATGATTTCATGTTTAAAAAAAGTAAGCTGATCTTTTTATCAAAACAATGTACACATGGGAGAAATTATCTGCATCCTAGGGTCTCGTTTTCCTGTGTGTATTCTGAATTCCTTCTTTATTATATTTGCATCATTATGTTTAATTACTCTCTCCTGATGTAGAAGTTGGTTGCCCCTTAGATACATTTCTGAAAACCACCCTTAAATTTACATGTATTTACTTACACAATGAGAACTTCAACTAGTATAATCAATATAATTAGTATAATCAATTTTATCCAGACTGGGGCTCAGAAAGGCGCTTTTTGTATTCTTGTCCCTGCATAATTCTGCAGATCACTGGCTACTAAAGTGAAACTTGATGTACTCATTCCATGAGACATAACAATGTTTTTACCACTTCTCTTAGAAAAAATTATCTACTTCTCATTTACTTTCTGTTCAAATTAAAAAAAATCAGATCTTATAAGATTACTTTTGTTTGTCCTTTTCACTTTTGATTTGTAATGTGTGTTAAAAACTGTGTGGTTTATACAGCACCCAGAGAATAATATAAGTGATCATATGCTCCCTAAAAGGCTTATTGAAAACTGGTGCGTTTTTGTTTACTGTATTTCCAGTACTCATCCTATATCCCTGAATCTGAAGTCATATTTCTTAAAGATACACTTGTTATTGAGGAATTCCTACACATGAACTTTTACTTTTAAATATTAATATGTCCTTGAAGTAGCCTTAGGAAATATCTCTATTGCTGCCATTGGATTCATGTTACCAAAGAAATAGCTAATTTCTTTTTTCCTCTCCGTTGGATCCTTAGATAACTCCTCTAGGGTACACTTAACTATACTATATACTTTGAGAAATGCTCAAAAGTATAAGAAAAGGTTCAAGCTCCCTGGGAACTTAGTTCATTTAGTATTTAGCATTATTTACATTTAGCATGAATTTATTCCAATTCATTTCATTTATTTAGTGTCCTTTTTTCTGAGCTCCTGTAGTTTTATTAACTGGCAGTAGAGATAAATTACTTTATATCATAATAGAGAAATAGTGCAGTCATTTACACAGCAAAGGTTTGTAGATTTATGTACAGTAATTCTGTGACAATTGATTTTCAAAAACTTGACTTCAGGAATAAAACATGTTCATGTGTATTTCAGGGTCCTGATATAACAACATATCAATTGTGTACCTTTTCCCTCGGGAAGATGCTGAGTTGGCCAAGCATAGAATAGGGTGTTTTGGAGGAATCTTCACTAATAGAGACTGTGACTTTCAGGCCCTCTTGTCCCAGCATAATAAAGCAGCTTCAGAAAGTCCTTGTGCATCTCTAAACGTTAAACCTTCCAAAATATAAGTATAAATAAATCAAAATTTAAAACTTTCCAAATAAAAATTTATAATAAAAAATCAAAATAAAACAAAATTTAAAGCTTTCCAAAATTTAAGTATAAATAAATAAAATCAAGTATAATGGAAACATTCCATAAATGCCAAGAGAAATTGAATTGCATTCTCTTCTCACAGTTGATATAACTTCTGGCTCATCACACAACAACATTTACCTTCACACTACTATTTTTCCTTTGGCACACAAATCTCTGTACAGGAATCGTACAATTGTATGATTTTTCTGTTCACAGCTTTAGTGAATTTGTTTTTAAATGCTACTTTCAGATGTTTCTATCATGCCAACAGCTGATTAAAATTTTAAAGTATACAAGGACTTTTTAAAATAATGCCTTTTCCACAAAAGATGGTTCAGTTTAACTCAATAGAATAGCTACTCTGAGAGAAGGCAGGCTATAGAAGAAATAGGCTTGAATTTAAAGTCAAAAGTACTAGGGCTCATATAACCAGCTCTGTCACTTACCTGTGTGACCTTGGGTAAGCAAACCACTTAACTTTGGCCTAAATTCTCTCATCTATAAAATGAGGAATTATACACAATGTCCTCTAAGGCCTGTCATCTCTATATCCCAGAGGAAAGTGGGCCTAGAATAAAGCCAGTTGAGATGGGGGAGTACGGGGCATGGGGGAAGTCTGATGTACTTTAGAGTCTCCTTATGGTATGTCGAACATGGAAAGTAGATGTCTATGTCGTTTTCCTTACCAACTGGATCATGGAAAGCTCTTGGACCACTAATGTTTAATGTGCTGTCAGTAAAAGGGGTTAAGCTTGTGTTTTTTGGTCCCAGAGAGTAGAGCAAGAAGCCTTCAGTGGAAATCTCAGAGAGGCAGATTTAGGCTTAAATCAATAAAACAACTCTGAGGTAGGTGCTACAGTTACTCCTGGCCCAATACCGTACTCAGTAGGCACTTCAGTGTTTGCTGGTACAAATTCATTTTAAAAGCATTTAAGTACTTAGCATGTGCCAAGCACTGTGGATACAAAAGTAGCATAATCCTTGCCTTCAAGAAGCTTAGGGCCTAGCTTTCCCACACACCAGCTGATCTGTCAGAAAAGGGCCTTCAAGCAAGGATAGAACGTATTGAAACAGGTTGCTCCATCTGTTCCAGAGGTGCACTGAAAGGCTGGTAGAGGCTGAGAGGAGGAGCCTCAGGTAAGCCAGAGTGAATGCAGATAAATAGACTTGGAGGATGCTACCGCTGATCTCAGCCCTGATCAGGACGGAAGGGGACAGAGCCAGTCCCTGTAGTTTACAGAGCATTAAACAGGACCTTGATGTGTACCCAGAGCACGGGGAGACATGGCAAGAGATAGGGAAAACTCTTCCTGGGTCCCTTAGGGGGCCTCACAGGAGGCCTCAAGCCAATACAATCTCCCACATCCAACGGGCCTTTAGGAGATATAACCAGTTCTCAACTGGGGATTATCTAAGGAGATGGAACTTGACCAAGGTCAACACCTGCAGGTTGTTCCATCAGGATACTGAGACAGAGGCCAAGAGTTAATGAGGGAGTTGAGGTCTAGTTACAAGCCATCTGGAATTGCGGGGATAGTGGCACAGAGATAACGGGAGGTACTGGATCCAGTAGGGCCTACCTACTTACCCAACCTAGAAGTGCCAGCAGATGAAGTCTGATATTGGCACCAAGTTCCAGTCTAAGAACTTGATGCTGGAAATGAGAAACAAAAATCCCATAGGTTAAGAAATCCTACAAGTAAAGCTAGAAGAATTACTCCATCATAAGGACAGAACCTTGGTGGAAAACAACCTGACCACAAGGACCTTAAGAATAGCTAGAAGAAATGAAGCAAGACAGTTATTTCCCTCAAGGCAGCCTTTTGTTATTGTAGTCATTTCTACCTACGCAGAGCCTTCCATTCACAGCTTCTGCTTGCCACAGGAACCTGTCTGGTTTGTAGCCCAAAAAGAAAAAATGACAGTCACAAAGTGGTATTGTGTTCAATGTCATTTTGGGGAAATCAAAAGTGACAAATGGCAGAACTGTTGCCTGTCTGAATTGGTAAGGAAGACCCTTACCTGATCCCTTATCTGAAGTTCTCTGTGCAGAGGGTACTTAATCAATAATCAATCAATAACCAGTTATTAAGTCAGTGGCATCAGAGAGCTTATATGATCTCCCTTCATAATCACCGGCTCTTCATTGTACAGTGACTGGAGATGATCCCAGCCCATGAAGACTGAAACGTGGACCTTTCCCTCACCCCTTGCCTGGGACTTGGGAGTAAAGTGGCAGATGAATGCATCCTCTGGTCTGTGTCAGAAACAAACCATTGTGCATCAATTTAGAGAATTCTGTAAGAATTGTGAGGATCAAAAGCTGTCTGTCCAAAGACTTTGCAATCTTAGGTGCTGTATAAATGTGAGCTGTTACTTTTCCAGCCTCATTTATAGAAGAGGCCCCGGGGCAGACCAGGAATTCAATCTCGTTTGTGACTTGAAAGCCGTCTTTCTTCTCACTATAACAGAATGAACATCACAGCGCAGAGAGAACACGGATTGCTCATTGTTCTTATCCATTCTTACTGATCACAACCTTTTATACCCATCTTGAGGTGGGTCCTAAAATAGTTTCTGTATTCTAGGTTCTCTTTTTGAACTCAGTTGCACATCCCTCCCACTTCCAAACTGAAGGTGGCGCCACATCCTTAATTATAATTTGGGATTTATTTATTTATTTTTTTGGAGGAAGGGAGCGGGTTGGTTTTGTTTTACGTTTTGTTTTTCCAGAAAACTTGCTTGGCAAGACCTCACTCCTCCAACTGAAAAACAAAAAAAGCTTTTCTTTTTTGAAGACAAGATCACAAAAATAAACTTTTAAAATGAAACCTATTTCCTAAGATTCACCAAGGTCAATACTTAGCACTTCAATCTGGAACATACCAAGCAATGTAATGATAGGTAGTACAGTGGATCAGTAGATTGGAAGTCAAAGGGTTTTAAAACCCACTTCTGACCCTTACTATCTATGTGACCTTAGGCAAGTCACTTAACCTCCTGTGACTTTGTAAAACAGATTAGAACAAACTAACTCTAAGGTCCTTTTAAGTTCTAAATCTATAATCCTAGATTATAGGAAAGTTGGTTTTATCTTGTCTGATATTGCTAAAGGGGCATTTTTCTCTTATTTTTGGTGAAAATTACCTTAAAAGAGTTGAAAAGGAGCCCATAGTGGAGTTACAGAGGACTTAGGTGAGGGGATTTATAGAGTTTTCCTGGGTTCATATTTGTAGCAATTAATCTTTCAGATATAATTTTCTATTTGTAAAATATATTAACTATTGAATTATTTCAGGGAAGCAGCATTTCAGAGCCAGAGGGGACCTCAGAGATCAGCCACCCCATCCAACTTTTATTGGAATAAGAATCCCCTGTATAGCATCCCAAAACTTATATCTCTGACCTGAAAAGAATAATTTACTTTTAAATTGAATTCAATCCCTAAGAATTTCATTACTAATAAATATTTTTGTAAATTTGTCTTTATTTTAAACATAAATACAAAATGAGAAAAGAAAAAGAACATTGCCATTGTACACAGCAGACCATAAGAGAGGATTCAATATAAACAATAAATTTCTATTTCAAGAAAACCTTTATGATACCTATATGATAAATACATTGTTTTCAAAGCTACCCAGCTTTTCTTTGCTTCCTTGTTGATTTTCTTTTGTTCTCTGCTGTTCACTTTTTTTCATTTTATTTTTTCCCCTCAATGCCCTCCCAACCCTAAAGAAAGCTACAGTTAAGCATACATATATATCCACATACACATATATGTAAGACCTTAGTATGTTCATTTCCTCCTATCATCTGTTTCTCTGAAAATGGATAGCATCTTCCTTCCTAAGTCCAAGTCTTTCAATGTTTCTCTAGATCAACCAGCTCATCATTTCCTAAAGCACAACAATATTCCAAGTCAATCACATCCTGTCTGACAGACTGTCTATGAAAGGTTTTTCCCCAATTTTCTGCATTCCTTCTGTTCTAAGCTACATAAATTTTATTTATATAAGAAAACTTTAACTTAAAATAATTGAAATTATTCTTTTTATACTTCAACAATGCTCTCACCTCATAATATAGTTTAAGGTCTGATAATGCTGAATCTACTAATTTACATCTTTTTCTCTTGGTTTCTTTGAAGTTCTTGACCTTCTGTTCTTACAAATGGACTTTGTTATTATTTTTTCTAACTTAGTAAAATAATTTTAGTAATTTAATTGAGAGGACACTGAATAAATTAATTAGGTAAAACTGTCATTTAAAAGTTGTATTGGTTTTACTTAGTCATAATAAATATTATTTCAGTTATTTAGATCTGAGTTTATTTGTATAAAAGGTATTTTATATTTATGTTCATATAGTTCCTGTGTCTGTTTTGACAGGTATACACTTAGAGATTGTATACTGTCTAGGTGTTTTAAATGACCTAAAGCATTATTTTATAATGTTGCAGACACTTAGTGTAGTTTCTCTTTTTTTCACTTTTGACTAAGTGTATTTTAAGTTTAACTTTGTCTGAGATCACGATTATGTTCCCTGCTTTTTTTAACATACTAAAAATTCTATTCGTGCCCTTTATTTTATTTTTGCGTGTATGTCTCATTTTTATAATGTTTCCTGAAAGCAACATATTGTTGAATTCAAATTTTTAATCTGCTATCCATTGCTGTTTTATGGGTAAATACATCCTATTCTCATTCTAAGCTACAATTATGTTTTGTATTTTTCACTGTTGCCAATTCCAAGGCTTTTTACTCATGCCTGCCAGTGTGAAACTTGGGACTTGACTGATCATGCCCTGCCTGTCCTTTGACACCTCATCTCTTTCTGTATTAGGAGCAGTAGCTGTGAATTCTATAGATTTCCTAAACAACACTGGACTCCTAAAGTGATCTGACCAGGGCAATATTCAGCAGAACTAACCCCACTTTCCCACACAGAGACACACTTGCTCTGATCATTACATCCTTTACTGCAACTTAAGCTTGCAGTGGTGAGAATCAGTGGTAATAGACATTGAGACATATTACCATTCATGGTCACCTTGTGAACAAACCCATTCATTCCTTTCTTTCCTGAAGAGGGTATCACGTTGTAAGCAATGATATAGGGCCAGGTCTAGCTAGCTAAACACATTATCTGCTCCTGGAGATTTGAAGGTGGTTTGGTTTGGGAAGTAAGTTGAGAGCATTTATTATTTTAATGTATTTTCCTTATATCTAAACTGTGTTTTGCTTTTAAGTAAAATTCGTTTTGTTGCTCTCATAATGAATGTAACTTATAATGTGACTATAAAGAGAAAGGAGACCCACATCCCACGAGCATGTGTGAGGATGGGCTTGTGGACTGACCCATTCCATTGGGAAGCATGTGTTACAGTCTTGTGTTAAAGGATATGGGCAACCAGAGGCTCCCAGTTGGTCTCATGGTTGCCAGGGTGGCAGGATGTTTATGTCAGAGAGAATTGGCTTTTGAGCCCAGAAGAGTCTCTCACTCAGGCTTTAATAGGAGAATACAGAGTCTCTGCCTTCTGCTTGCCTCTTCTTTTCTGAGTGCATAAACTGGGACCCTACTCACCTTACTTTTGGACTTCCAGCAAGGAGAGGGGGCGTTATTTCTGTCCTCTTTCCCTCTTCCTCCTGCTCCAACCCCACCCGGCAGCAACAGAGGCCATAAACACAAGACAACAACAATATGTGCTTTCCTAGGTGATCCTGAAATTGGATTTGAAGTCTTACTGCCTATTCTGCTTTCTGTTTCTTTCCCTGACTGTAATATCAAAGAGAGATCTTGAGAGATGACTATTTCCAGCCTTGGTGACTACTTTGTGAGGTCGAGAATTCAAGATGTTTAGGGCCATTAACTCAGATGCTGTTGGTCCAGAGGGAGAAGCTCTCTACAAGCAGAGCCTTCTTGGAACACTGTGATCACAACCAGGAAGATTAATTATTCATGCCTGGCTGACCAGAAACTAGAGGACTTGGGTTTCTGATCAGTGAAGACAGGTAAAAATGCCATCTCTAGGAGCCAAGATGGCGGAGTAGAAAGACTCACATATGCTATCTCCGAACCCACAGCCCATAATTACCTATAAAAAGAACTCCCAACAAATTCTGGAATAGTGGAAGCCACACAGCAATGGGGTGAAGGAGATTTCCATTCCAGAGAGCCCTGAAAAACCAACCCCAAAGGTCCATTGTGCAATGGACAGGAGTGGAGCCCAGTCGTGCCCTGGCCGCATGGCACAGAGAGGAATAGATCCAAGCAGGCTTCAAGGACAGAATCCCCAGCGGCCACGAAGGTCCCTCTACCCACAGACGCACAGGTCAGTGAGAAAGACTAGCTGGGCGGATCTAGGCAGGGGTGGAGAGGAATTTCAGAAGTCAAGTAACTGGCTGGGAAAATGCCCAGAAAAGGGAAAAAAAAATAAGACCATAGAAGGTTACTTTCTTCGGTGACCAGATGTTTCTGCCCTTCCTCTCTGATGAGGAAGAACAATGCTTACCATCAGGTAAAGACATAGGAGTCAAAGCCTCTGTAATGGAACAGATGGAGGCTAATGACTTTCTGAGAAACCAAGAAATCATAAAACAAAACCAAAAAAATGAAAAAATAGAACATAATGTGAAATATCTCATTGGAAAAACAACTGACCTGGAAAATAGATCCAGGAGAGATAATTTAAAAATTATGGGACTACCTGAAAGCCATGATCAAAAAAAGAGCCTAGACATCATCCTTTATGAAATTA
>JAQQSK010010895.1:0-12496 GCA_028658325.1 Potorous gilbertii | reverse complement strand
ATTCTTTATGGGGAAAGGCACCAGAATTGTCAATCAATTAATCTGATACTATAAATTTTCCTAGCTTAGCAAAGGTTTTTTTTTCTTTTTAATTTAATTTTTTTTACATGTGTAATCAAGGGGAAAATCAGAATACAGACAGAGAAGGTCAAAGTCAATGTGATAATTCCACAAGGGCAGGATAAATGTTACGGCACTTTGGGGCAGCTTGCTCAATGATTACCATCAATAAGACTTTGCTTTTTGTATCTCTGGGAAGTTTTTGGCTCCTCATCCAATGCACATACACACATATATACATATAAACATGTGTACATACACAAGTGTATATGTATATATATACATGACTTTTTTCTAGGAGATGTTTACAGATTAAAAATGAAAGATATACATCATGAATGCTTTGTATAGAGTACATGAATACCCAGTTGGCCTATATTTGGAGGGATCACTGATATTCTCATATTTTGTTAATAGTTCTGTGATATTTTCCATTATTAAAGGTGGGATCAGGCTTTCATCTGAGAGGAAAGTAGTAAAGTACTTTACTAGTAACTCTGAACTGTTTGAGTGAATAGTTGTGGATCCCACCTACCCCCACTGCTTTTCAGTTTTGTGGAGCAACTAGTCACTTCCTATGACATAACTGTTCTGTCCCTTGTTACATTAATAGTGTATCAGCTTTCTTTTCATTGTGTTGGATTACATAGATCATAAAATTTTCTATATCCTCTTTTTTCAATTAAAATTTATTTTTTCAATTGTCAAGCATATATATTTTTTCTTCCCCCTACCTTCTCACCCCCATGGTGGGGAGGGGATATCCTTTCAACAAATAAGCATAGTAAAGTAAAACAAATTCCCACATTAACCATTTACAAAAATTTATGTCTCCTTTTTGCATCTTAATACACCACTTCTCTGTCTGGAGGGTGGTGTGACATCACTGGTTCTCTGGAATTATGGTAGATTATTGTATCAATCAGAGTCAAAATGTTTGTATCTACCGTGTTGATGTTGTATTATAAATTATTCCCCTGGTTATATTCCCTATATACATGCTCAAATAAGTTTTCTCAGGTTTTTCTGAAATCATCTTTGGAAATTTCTTACGGCACAGTAGTTACAGCTTCCTTTTTCATGGATTTTCTCTCACTTCTAATTTATTTTCTTACTCAAACCTCTGCAATAAAATTTTTGAAGTTAAATTATTTACATTTTTCTTAGAAAAGAAAATAGCATTAATATTACTACTATTGCTTCCACCTTCGACCTCAGTTAAGACCTCCCAAATTCATCGTTTTTGTCGAATATATGCAGAAGAGCAATTAGACTATACCACTTTGCTTTCTTTTCCATGGTTTCTGCCCATTGCTTTGTTTCTTTGAATATATGTGAGCTCAAGAAGGAGCTCATGGAACAACCATTTACTTTTTGGGTGGGAAAATGACCACATACTTCTTATGTATACATTTTGCAAAAGTGTGCTTACTTAATCACCACTTTGGGAAGCATATAGGTACGTGTGTGTGTATACATGTGTGTATGTATGTATGTGTATATATAAATATATATGTATATATTTAAACTAGAACCAAACTCTTGTGCCCTGTTACGAGTATATTTAAAGTGGCCTAAATATTTTTAAATTAAAAAAAAAGTCAAATGGTCAAAGTCTTTCTCATTTAACAAAAACTACTATTGAGTAGAGAAGGAGGCCTTTGTTTAACTTAGTGCCTGGGGATAATGTCATAATTTTCTGAGAATGTATTGTAATATAACATGAAATTAGAATGATGGGGGAGAGAGAGACACACACAGAGAAAGACAGAGACAGAGAGAGACAGTGACAGAGAGAAAGAGACAGACAGAGAGACAGAAAGAGAGTGTGTGTTTGGTTGGGTGGGTGGATATGTTAAATTGGTGTCACATAACAACAGTTGCTTTACCAACTGAATTTTTCCACCATTTCTTAGTGGTCTGCAGTGACAGTAACACATTTATACAGTTCTTTCAGAATTACAATGTACCTTCCTCACAATGACCCTTCGACATAGGTAGTAGAAAATACTAATCTGTAGTTGATAGAAGTTTCCATTAAGCATCTACTATATGCCAGGTAGTCTACTGAGTCCTTACAAATATTATCTCATTTGATTCTGACAACAACCATGAGGGATAGGTGCTGTTATTCTCCCCATTTCACAGTTGAATAAACTGAGCCAGGAAGAAGTTAAAGGACTTGCCCAGGTCACATAACTACTAACTGTTTGAGGGCAAATTTGAACTCAGGTCTGTCTTTAGGTGTGGTGCCACCTATCTGCCTCTGATTAAAGAAGAAGAGCCTGATGATGGGAGAATTGAGGTGATTTGCCCAGGGTTTTGTCAAGTGTACTAAATAGATAGATAGACAGACAGACACAGACAGATAGACAGACAGACAGACAGGCAGATAGATAGACAGACAGACAGACAGATAGATAGATAGAGACAGACAGACAGATAGGTAGATACATACATACATACACACACATAGTCAGAGACATCTATCTATACACACACAAATTCACTGCTATATTAAGCTAGAAATGGGTATTATTTCTGCTACATGGACAAGGGAAAGAGAATCAACTTTGGAGTCAGTGGACCTAGGTTGACATTCTGCCTCTGACTTACTACCTGTGGGACCTGGTTAAAGTCCCTTAACCTCTGAGCCTCAGGTTTCTATTCTGTCTATGAGATATTTGCACTAGAAGGCTTTCTGATTCTGGCTTTGTGATCCTAATTTACCTATCAGTGTGTTTCACAATAAGGACTCATATCTGTGCCTTACTCCAAGGCCAGTCTTTTGACTACCACATTACCCCATTACACCACATACATACCGGTTAAATAGGCTGTGACAAATTAATCTTTCTCCCTCCCTCACCCAATTGTTTTAGGTAATATATACAGTGTACAACATTTTCCGTTGGTGAACCTTCTCTCCCTCCTTCCCTCCCCCCCAACTTTTTTGAGAGATAGTTATGAGAACAGTAAAGACATTGTGTCTTGATTAGTTTAAAAGTCAGGAACGTCTGGGTTCTAAGTCTTTCCTGCAACACATACTGGCTGTGTGATCCTGGGGAAACTAGTCCTGAAGTGCCTGCAGGTAACTCTGTAAAAACCAGTTGAAGAGCAATGACTGATCTCCATTGAGAAAGGATGTTACCTCACCTGTAATTTAGTAAACTGATAAAATCCCACATCCTGACCAAATAACGATAGGAATATAATTAATAATAAAGCAACAGCAAATTTAAACATTACTTAACTATTTGCAAAAAGTTTTTTCTCCTTGTAATCATTAAATTCTTATTCTTACGCAAGGAGCTAAAGTAATTGAACAACAAACAAGAACAGAAGTAGGTTAGCAAAAATTAAGCTCTACATGAGTAGTAAAAATTTGAGCGGTCTGTGGGACTTTTGTACGAAAGCTGGGTGGCACAGTGGATAGAGCATGGCTTGGAATCAGGAAGATTCTCTCCTGAAGTTCAAAGCCGACCCCTAGCATGGTGACCCTGGGTAAGTCACTTAACCCTGTTTGCCTCAGATTCTTACCTGTAAAATGAGCTGGAGAAGGAAATGACAAACACCATTATAGTATCTTCCCCAAAACCCTCCAACAGGCTCATGGAGAGTGAGATATGATGGAAGCACAATGTGAGAAACAAGTGTCTGAAAAGTTTAAGGGGGAGAAGCCCTCGTAAGAGAAGATAAAACCAGCTGATGAACTAATACAAAAAAGCAACTTAGTACAGTGAAAAGAATGTTGAATACGGAGTCAGAGGATGTAGATTTGAGTCTCAGCTCTGCTACTTACTCCTTGTAACCCTGGACAACTAAATTTCTCTTGGTCTCAGTGTCCCCATTTATTAAATATAGGACTTAAACTACATATCTGAAATCCTTCTAGTGTGCCAAGGATCAAAGGAATACAGCTATGGAGTAGGAAGAGATGTTATCTAGTCCAATCCTGTAATTTTACAAACTAGGAAACTGAAGCCCAGGGAGTTGGCATGTTCAAGGTCACCTAAGCAGTAAGCATCAGAGGAAGGGTTGGAACACAGGTCCTCAGACTCAAAAGCCATTGCTATAAATGTATGATTTTAAAATCAAGAGAGAAGAAAGATTATTCTTTGCAATAGTGGAAGCAGAGTGCTCTGGCTACAGAATAGCACCCATCTGTACTAAGAGGGTAGAGGTAAGGTGCATCCATAATTCATTCCAACATAATAAAAAAGTCTCTAAAGATGTTTATTATTTTCCTCACCTGGACTTGTTACTGATTTCAATGGAATGAATGTGCACTGAGTGTTTCCACCTGAATGGTATCTGAGTAGAGAAGAAAACAGTTTAAAAGTGACCGAAGCAATTTGTTTTCTCAGACTTTTCATCTTCCTGCAGGAATTCAGTTAATTTAGTAGTTCAGTAGTGACATGAATGATGTCTTTATATCTAAGCTCCTGGCTTTGTTAACAGCAAACTTGCCCTGAGAATGCTCAAAAGAATAAATAGGGATTGTCTCAGGGTACGTCCAGTCTTCAGACATGATGAAAGTGGTGGCACCCAGGCTTCTCCTAAGTTGATTGTTTTTCCTTACAACTTTACTTTTTGGTGCCTCCATTTCCCACCTCTGAGACCTTGCACCAGCTGTTCCCATGCATGGACATGCCTTTCAAAACACTGCTCAGGTGAAACTCTCACTCTGTAGCCTTTCCCTATCTCTAGGTGCTAATGCTCTACTCCTTACAAAATTTACCTTGTTTATATTTTGTATATATATTTACATATTGCTTGCCTCCCTTGATACAATAAAGGTGCTTTGAGTGCAGTGATTGTTTCATTTTGTTGTATTCTCAGCACCTATCATAGTGCCTATCATGTACTCAAATCTCATAAATTCTGAAGTTCTCACTGGTGATATAGATAGCCACTCATTTCTATACCTACCATTCTATGTGTGACCCTTTCCCTTGTCTTTCCAATAGGTTCACTACAGAGAATCTGCCCAATGTTCTGGAGGCTTCTTTCATGTTTCATGTTTTTAAGAAGGTATTAGTGGAATATTTGGACAACTTGTTATTTCTCACTCTTGCCATATGACTGACTTTTCTTATTATACTGAGTATAATGCCTAGTACATAGTAAACCCTTAACAGATGACAGTTGGCTTGACATGTTGACTCAGAATTCCTTGATGAGCTCTTTTACTGGTGTTCTCCAGGGAACCTCCTTTGTTATATGTTATAGCTTGCTCATACCCATCAAATGCCTCTCCATCATTCTCTGAGTGATTTCCTTTCAAATTCTTCAGAGACTGTTGGATTCCATGTCTTATCGCCATATAGCAATATTGATGGAATGAGGATTTTTAAAAATATGGACTCGATATCCTGCGAAGTTTGGAGTCATTTAAAGGATTTTGTAATTTCCCAAAGGCAATGCATCCTTCTCTTCTCCTACAATTCAACTCCTGGCTCAGATTATTGTCTGTGTATACTGTCTGTCTGACATATACCTACATGGGACTTACATGTATGTATGTATATAAGAATCCATTCTATATGTTGTCACATGTATGTATACATATAAGCACACATATCTAGAATAGACAGAGATATTCCCCTTCCTACCCACACACATATCTTATATGTTGTCCTTCCATTGTAGATGCTAAGATCATCATCTAGGCAATAGAGATTTTTCATTCATTTATTCTTTCCTATATGAATGGTAAGGTTAATGTCTTTTGAGCTATTTAGATTTCTTCCAAGAGACTCTGAGACTTGTTTGATAGTTAATATTCTTCATAACCTGGCCTCTTCCTACCTTTCCAAACTTTTTGTACTTTCTTCCACTCCATTTAATCTACGATCCAGCTACAGGGACCAATTTTCTATTCCACAAAACACTCCATTTCCTATCTCCATGCCTTTGCACTAACTATACCCCTGACCAGAATGCTTTCCTCCTTCTTCTCACTTCTATCTCCTGGGGCTTCCCTGACCTCCTTCAGGACTCACCTTACATTCTGCTTTCTGCAGGAAGCCTCCTATAGATAGTCTCCACTTATATAGTGCCTTCCTCTCTGCCACCACATCCCATCTCCTTTCTCTACCTTGTAGTTACCTACTTATCTACATGTTGTCAACTCCCCTGCCCACATCAGAATGTAAACTCCTCAGGGGCAGGGGTTATTTTAGCTTTTCTTTGCATCCCCTGCACTCAGTACTATGCCTGATCTATAGTAAACACTTAATAAATGCTTGTTGACTGACTAAAGAAATGTCATCCAAAAAAATTAGGAAAATCTAGAAGACCTCACTATATTTGGGAAAATCTTTTTTTCATCTTTGAGTCTGTGATGGATTTCTTTAATTATAAGGAAGAATACCTTTAGAGAGAATAGATCTGATCTACTTTCATTATCCCTCCCTCTTCCTCTCCCCCGTCCCCTTGTTTGGTACATAGCAGGTACTTATTATGTGTTTATAATTGATTCCTGTTCTATGTCAGGACTATCATGTAAAAGAGGGAATCAATATTTTTGTCATTATTTCAAGTGGGTGACAGTTATTAAGTTTCAGGTTTTTAGCTGGATGTATGAAAAATTTTAAAATGATAGCTGTCAAAAATGGAAAAAGTGGCTTTTTCCATTCATTCCAATGGGATGTGCATTCCATTTCAAGGGAATGGATTATCACACCAACAAAATGTTCAGGCAGAATTCATATGCCTACCTGTCAAGAGTGCTATAGAAGAATTCTTGAAATGGCTGGAAGACAAAGCTGCATGACCACTAAGGTCCTTGAGCACGTTCTATATTGCACTATTAATAATGGTAGAAAAGAACAATAATAGGTGTTTATGGCAAACCAGTATAGGTTTAGAAGATGTAAAATCAGCAACTATGTCATTATCCTGGCAGATCTCATTTTCTGAAGAACTTTCTCTTATAGTCCATCACTGAATAGATCATAGAAGGAACTTAATTATTATTCTTTTTTACGGATTAGAAAACTGAAAGAGGTTAAATGACTCACTCATAGCATCATATAGATAGTAAGGAGAGTCAAGATTTGAACCTTCCTCCTCTTTTTGTAGTTTGCCTACACATAGTAAGAATCTAGATAGTGTGATACAAGGAATGAATCTGATAGTGTCTTTTCCCCAAAGTCAGACACGTATTGCCATTCTGTGTTTACCAACTGAGTTTTACCAGCAATTGGGAAATCATTGGATATTGTTTGATTACTAGCATGACCTTAATATAAGTCTACACACAATTTGGCAGATTGGACTTCATGGATAATGCAGTTTGCGAAAATTAAAATAAAAATATCCCAATCCAAACGAAGTATGTACTAACTTTAAAGGACTGATAATCAGTGACAGAAGTTTCCTTTTTGGCAGCCTATGAGAAAACATCTAAATTATACATCGTATAAAGTCCAGAGCACTGAATAAGAAGTCAGAAAACCAAGGTTCAAATGTCACATATGTGACGTGGGGCAAAACACTTGTGCAATGTTTCTGCACCTCAATTTCCTCTGTAACATGAAAGAATTGATCTGTGATTACAGAGTCACAGCTTAAGAGCTGTAAGGGATCTTAGAGATCACCTGGTCCAACTTGCTTATCTCACTTGCTAGATTAGGATTCATAACATGGGGTCCTTAGATTCCTAGATTTTAGGGGATCTGTGAACTTGAAAAGGAAAAATTATATCCTTATTTCAGTTGAATTTATTTTGTTTGTAATCCTGTGGACTTTATTTTATACATTTGAAAATACTATTCTGAGAAGAGGTCTATTGAATCTCCTGACTGCCAAAAGAGGATCACTATACATAAATAAGGTTAAACACTTCTACTCTATGTAATCTCTTAAGTCTTTTCCTGTTTTAAACCTTATTAGTCTTCTATAGAATAATTAATCTTCCCCTTTCCTCCTAAGTATAGAGGGAAATTGAAATAGAATGTTTTTGCTATGAGCTGCTGATATAATTCATGGTGTTAGAATAGCAATGCTTAGAAATATTCAGAAAGGGAGGGTTACGGGTATAATCTCTATTGGCTTCCAGATTTTTCATATGACTGAGCTCAGGAGTTAAATCTGAAGCTAATGTGTTACATTCCTTTCTTCTTTCTCCTTTAAAACTTGTGATTCTGGAGTAACTCAAACATTTTAGTTTGGATACCAGCTACTGAACACTTCCGAATTCAGATTGTCGACCAAATTATCTTTTGTTTGTCACACCATGGTAACTATGTCTTGTATGTCTGGGTTAAGATATCAATGAATTGAGGACACAGTAGAGTACTTCATAAATCTATATATGAGTCTTCTTCATCATCCAACTGTGGTACAGAAGAATTGTACCCATGACTCTCTGTGAAAACTGACATCCAAGTAAACAGCATGGTGTGGCAAGAACATTGCCTTCAACATAACCTGATGTTCTCTTCCTCATTGGGTTATCCTTTCTTTCCTTTCCCTTTATGTTTGTCTCCATAATTTGCCATAATATGAAACTTGAGTGGCTATTTAAGGTTTCTTAGTTTAAAAAGGCAGCTAAGTCAAATATTTAATATCCTCCATGACAGGGAGAAAACAAAGGAAAGGGTCATTGATGAAAGGGATCTCAGAAACCATTAATCCAACCTCTTTATTTTACAGATGAAGAAACTGAGGATCATGGAAGAAAAATGACTTACCTAAAGTCATTCAGATAGAGTAAATGAAGATGAAATTTGAAATCTTTTTTCTTCTTACTCCAGAGCCAGCGCCTTTTCTTCTATAACACATTGCCTGCCTTAGAAGGAGGAAAGACCAAAGGAAGTAAGAAAGGGAAGGAACATCAGAGGGAGGATTGTTTGTGTACCTTGCTTTAATTTAAAAGTGTCATCATAGATTCAAAGGAGACCATCTAGAGCAAATTAAAAAAAAGGTCCCCAATTATGGTACAAGGCAGTAAGTATGATATTAAAAATGGTGGGTGATCATTAACTGAATGATCTATTTGTTTGAAGGAATTGAAATTGACTAAGAGAATGTTAGAATTTGAAAGAATCTTGCACAACATTTATTTCACGCATTTCATTTTACACATGGGAAAGCAGAACCAAAATGGTTAGGATGCTTGTGCTAGATCATGAAACCAGTCCATACCAGCTTCAGGAATATTGTAAACCAGTCTAATATTCTTCCTACTCTCATGCTTTCTTTGGTCCTTCATAGCTTTTATTGAACAAGTTTCTTAAATGTGTCTGGATATTTTATAATTGAATAAATATATTTTGAATTAATAGCCATTGAAGTCCATCCCAACTATGAAATTGGGTGATTCTAACAGATTTCAACTACTCTATACAGTTTTTGTGAATTACTGTTTAGACAGCAAAAACAGCAATGGTAACAATGACAAAAACAAACATCATCCTCTGTCCAACCTTTTGCTGATGAACCTCTCTAAATTTAGACTGATCTTTGAACAGATACATAATCCATTTCCATAGTCATACTCAATATTTTAAATTTTTAGAACTTTCCAGAAATTATATTGCAATGGCATTACACTTGAGAACCCAAAGTCACTTCCACAATATTATGAGGCATCTGTAGAAGAAAAGGATGCCTTAATATTCCCAAAATGTTGTGAACCTGGGAGAGAAGTTCTAAGGAAGTGGGTAAGATTTGACTGGAAAATTTTACATCTATTCTTTTTAAAGTTGCATAAAGATGGAATGGGGATAGTATCTTTAAGAATTTTATGGCCTGTAGTTCTTAAGACATAAGTAATAGGTACACTAAGATATTCATGTTTGCTTTGAGAAATGGCATTCTATTATTTTTTGATAATTCCATGAACTAGAGAATGGTTCTCAAATAGGAAAATTACTACTAAAAGCATTAGTCTTCGTAAGAAAGATGAGCCATGGGAAAAAAATGAAGTCCCAAAAAAGCCTTTTCTGGATGCACTGATAATTTAGTACTGTTTGTTCCAGAATCAATTGACGTAGTCACGCACATCAGTAGTAGTAACTCATGATCTGTGAGATGAATGCAATATTGTATTTTTTCACCCACGTATTTGAAAGTCATTAGTTTTAAGTTTGGGAATGTATGTTTTTTTTTCTCATAAGGCAATACTCTCACATTATATATTTATTAGATTTGTCATGCAACTTGCAGGCACCCTCTCTAAACCGCAGGAGTTCAAATACATTAAAAATATGCAAGTGCAAATAGCTGGAGAAACAGTTGATTTTTTAAAAATTAATTATATCTTTGCTATTGGAATTTTGCCTCTATTTAAGCTATAAATTATTCATAATTAAATTATTGGGCATATGCTAATATTGTTACAAGATTTATGAGTCATATTAATTGATATTTTGGTAGAAGTGGCAGAATAGCGGCTGTAGTAGATAATCTGGTATTGAATCCTAACTTCCACTTATATGGAATGTTATGAGTTACACTGATTAACTCAGTTCACCTCTCTACAGTCTCACTTTCTTCAAATATAAAATGAGGAGGTTGTACTAGATGACTTGTAAGGTCACTTCTTTCTCTCGTATTTTAAAGATCTAGGTCACCATCTTCAGTTCTTCATCCACAGATATAAATTTTATCCCTTCTATGTTTTGTCTTTTCATCCCCTCGGATTATTGTTCATATTTTCCACTAAATATTTCAGAGGGGTTCTATCCCATGTGCTAGGTGCTTCTTTATATTCTTTTTAAAAGCTCAGAGGTACCAGTGTAATAGCCGAGCTGTCCATCTATTATCTCTTGATCTTAAGACATGGTCAGACTATATATTTTTCTGGTGATCCATTTCCTCAATAATATCTTACAAGCAGGTCATGGTTAAAACTGAAGTCTAGTGACTTCCATCTTGCTTCTAGATTTTTTTTCCAACTTTTAAGTCTTCTGTGACCAATCATTCTGAAAAAATTCTTTAAGGTACTATCATCATTTAGTCTATGGTCTTTCATGATTCACAAATACATTCCATTACTTGAAGAATATTAGTGTTAAGGACTTTTATTGGAGTAGCCAATCTGAGATCATTAAAAGAAGCACACAAATTCCTATATGATCCTACCTGAACTTCTTATTCAGTTTATTATCTACCATCATGTTAATGACTATGAGAAAATAATGTAAATTTTTACACGTATACATATTTGAGCATAAGCATTTATGGACATGTGTATATACTTGTATAAATATCCTCAAGGGTATTTGCCTAAAGTTAGAAAGCCAATATTTATCAGAGATAAGACTCAAACTCAGGTCATCCTGACCCTGTGGCCAGCTCTCTTTCCCCTATACCTACACCTTTCTGTTTGTCTGTGTCTCTCAGTCTCTGTTTCTTGATCTCTGTGTCTGTCTGTCTGTCTGTCTTTTCCTGTCTTCTTCCCCTCCCTCAATCCCAGAATTACTTGGGATGAGCAATCATTTTGATATTTCATTTTGTGACAGCAATAGTCATCTCTGCATTACTCTTTTCACCCTAGGCTGACTTAGAAGAAAACTGTATTGAACAGTTTTGCTGACCTTTAGTTAGGTCTCTGTGAGTTGAGTCCTGTATTTTGTGCCAGACATACATATTCAGTTGCTTCATGTTTTAAAGCATTTTTAAGAATGGTCATTATTCTAAGAAAACATGTGAAAGTTGTAAGTCCTTATTTTTTTTAATTTATGGAATAACGTATTTCTATAATAGCGTAATTTAAAAAAGATGATTGCACATGAAACTGGAAATAAATTATATACAACTTATAATTCCTTTTAAATATATACTAGTTATCATGTAAATTTGTTTTTTCCTTTTTTTCTTCTCTCTGGATGGATACCATTACATACAAATATATATATAAACACACACATACATGTCTATATACACACACATACGTGTGTGTATGTGTAAAATTATTCTATACATACTTCTTTTTTATCAGTTCTTTCTCTAGATGCAGGGAGCATTTTTATTCATATATCCTTTATTTTTATTTTGTGTATTTATAATTGTCAAAATAGTTTAGTTGCTGAAAGTTGTTCCTTAAAACATTATTACTGTAACTACATACAATGTTCTCCTCATCCTGTTCACTTCCTTCTTTACCTTCATGCAAGTCTTTTCCTGTCTTTCTAAGATCATTGAACTCATCATTTCTTATAGGACAATGGCTATAAGAAGTATATGAGCTATATATATGTATATAATTATAGTATGTACTTATGTATAGTATACATGTACACACATGCATACTATACATAAGTATATACTACAATTATATCTATATTATATAAACACACCCACCACACCCACCTCCCCCTATATATGTGTGTGTGTGTGTGTGTGTGTATATATATATATATATATATATATATATATATATATATGTATATATATAAAATTATACACCACAAATTGTTTAGCC
>JAQQSK010010894.1:0-12497 GCA_028658325.1 Potorous gilbertii | reverse complement strand
CATTGCCCCCTCCCCCACCCCAAGGAGGGGCCGGAGACGTCCGAAGACCCAGGAAGGGTGAGTAGAAGGCGAAGGCTTGGGAGCTGGGAGCCCCGAGCAGATTAGTCCCGGACTGGCTGATAGTCCGCTGCCCCGAGTCCGTAGCCCTGAACAGGTAACATTCAGGACTTGGGTCAAGAAGAATTTAAATCCTTCCTTGGATATTTGCTAGCTGTATTCTCACAGGCAAGTCACCTTAAATCTGCCTGCCTCAGTTTTCTTATCTATAAAATGGGTATAATAAGAGCACCTCCCTCCCAGGGTTTGTCTGAGGATCAAATGTAATAAGCTTTTTAAACCTTAAAGCACTACAAAGATAAAAGATATTATGATGATGATGACTATTCTATCTCCCTGTCTCTGTGGTTTTTACTGGCTCCCCTCCATAGCTGGACATATTCTTTCTTCATCTCAACCTCTCTGAATTCTTGATTTCCTTCTAGACTCAGCTTAAACTCCACCTCCTACGTGAAGATTCTCTTTCTTGAGATCCCCTCCCCCTAGAAAACAAAAGTTTGTATTCATTTGGTATGTATTATGCCAATTATATGTAATTCATACCGAATGAATACATCTATGTACATACCAAAACATATACATGTGTGTCTATATGTACATATACATACATGTGTATGTGAGTGTATTTATACGTATACACACACACATATATATTTATATACACCTTCTTCCTCCATTAAAAAATACAAGATCCTTAAGGACAGGGACTTCTGCTTTTGTTGATGTCTCTACAATGATTATTATTTCAATACCCTCCAGTCTCCTCTTTTTCAGGTTAAACTCAGCTGTTTCTTCAGCTGATCTTCACATGCCTTGACTTCTAGGCTCTTGGTCACTTTGTGTCTCTTCTGAATGCTCTCTAGCTTATCAGTGGCCTTTATTAAATGTGGTGTAGAGAACTGAATACAACAGTGCTGTGGTCTGACGGGTCAGAATGTAGGATAATTTTTAACTTTTTATTTTAGGAAGTTATGCCTCTCAACAGAGGAAAAGATTTTGTTAGATGTTTTGGCGGACGGTCCAGCAAACCCCCCAGGTCTTCCTAACATTAATTGTTGTCTATGCAGCTCCCACCCACAACCCCATATAATTTTTGTGAATTTGGTTTCTTGGAAACTCTTAAATTTGTTTCCTTTTAAAAAAAATATGTTTTTACTGATGTCTTCTCTGTTTCTTACATCACCATAGTTATTGCCAGTATCCTTCTCCCTCCCCCTTTCAGACAACTATCCCATATAATAAATAGTATTTTTAAGGGGAAGAAAAAATCAGTGCAACTGATCAGCACATTGAAAAAGTCCAAAGTTATGTGTAATGTATAATACCTGTGGTCCTATTACCTCCATGAAGTGGTGGGTTGGGGATGACTTCTAGTATTTCTTCTCCTGAGTCATACCTGTTCTTTATAATTTTGCTATGTTCACTTTTGATTTTTTTGGTTTGTGGTCATTCTTTCCATTTACATCATTGAAGCTATCATATACATACATACATACAGATAGATAGATAGGTAAGTAGGTAGGTAGATAGGTAGATAGATATAGTTTTCTTAGCTCTGTTTACTTCAGTTTGCATCAGTTCATGTAACTCTTTCTGTGTTTCTTTGTACTCATCACATGCATCATTTCTTCCAGAATAGTAATATTCTATTACATTCATGTACCATAATTTGCTTAGCCATTCTGCAATTGATGAACATCTACTTTGTTTCCAATTCTTTGCTATCACAAAAAGTGTTGCTACAAATATTTTGGCGTATCCAGGAACTTTCATCTTATAGTTTTTTTTTTTTGAGACATAAGAATCTCTGGTTCAAAGTGTATGAACATTTTAGTCACTTTATATGCACAATTTAAAATTGCTTTGAGGAGAAACCTCAAGCTTATTTTAATTTGCATTTTTCTTATTAGTAATTTGAAACATTCTTTTTCCCCTTTTTTATAGTATTTCATTTTTTCCAATTATATGATTTTTTTACATTCATTTTTATAAAATTTTGAGTTTGAAATTATCTCCTTCCCTTCCTCCCCTCCCTTCTTTCTAAAACAGTAAGCAATTTGATATAGTTTATATATGCAATCACGTAAAATGTATTTCTGTATTAGTCATGTTGTGAAAGAAGAAACACCAAAAGAAAAAAGGCACGAAAAACATTTTTTTAAGGTAAATAGTTTGCTTTGATCTGCATTCAGAGTTCATCAGTTCTTTCTGTGGAGGTGAGATAGCATTTGCCATCATGAGTGATTTGGAGCATTCTTTGATGTAGTTGTAAAGACTTTGAAATTCTTCTTTTGAGAAATGTTTCTTTGTTTATATCTGTTGACCAATTATCTCATGTATATTTATTAATTGTTTATATGTAGGATAACAAACATCAGAGAAATTTAGAATAAAGATCTTTTTTTCCCATTTGACCTCTCCCTTCCTATCCTAGAATCATTAATTTTATCTGTGCAGAAGCTTTTCAGTTTCATTTCATCAGTTATTTCTTTAATCTTTTATAATTACATTTAAACATTGTTTGGTTAAGAAATACGTCTTTTACCAGTAGATGTGAGAAGTATATGATCTGTTTCTCTTCTAATTTTTTTTTAATTTTAATTTTTCATTTTTAACACAATTTATAACAGATAAAACAATTCAAACTTTTGGTCAGGTGATTCTTCTTTTTAAAGCATTTATAATATTGACCACAAAAGAATTTTTTTTAAAACATTAACCAACTGAGACACAAATAATATTTATATTGCTAACTTCACAAGCTCTTGACCTAATTGTCTCCACAGTATTACTAAAAATTAAAGGACTCTAACTTATTGTTGTTGGCCTAAAGTCCTGTGCCTAATAGCTTAATTTTAGACTTAACCTTGGATGTTCCCCTACCAATAATCTATAATTTAATAGATCTGGTATTAAGCTTACAAACCTTTTGACTATAGGAAATTGCCACTGAGTGGAGGGACATTGCAGAGATACGATAATGCCCCAACTTCATGTCAATTCCAAGTAGGATTAGATTTTCCAATTGCAGTCAGTCAGGCTTAAAGTCTGCCAGGTGTCAGTGGGGAAACTGAGTCAGGATTATCCTACCTCAGCCCAGGCTGAACAGCCGCTCTCCCTCCCTTACTGTGAGATCACCTTTTGCAGTTTATCTCAGCATCTCATAGGCTTACTGGCATCATGGATTGGAGGCTCATACCGCCCGCCTTTCTTGCTACCCATACCTGGAGTTAGACTCAGAAGAACAGTCACTTCATAGTGCCCTAGCATCTAAAAATGGCAAGTTCCCATAACCAGGTTTCAAATATGATTATAATTTCACTTTGGCTAAGGAACAACTTTTGAGGCAAATCTTAAGTGGCTTACATGCCTTTCTATACATGTTCTAGTTCCTGATTAAATAGCAATCATAAAATCACGTTTACCATTAAAACCTTAGCTTTTCCATCAATGCCAGATTTTACCCAAGGTTACCTTCCTCTAGGAAATTTAAACTAAAATTCTTTCCCCTAAACTAAAGATGTCATTGATTTATTCTCAGTAATTAATTCAGTCAGTTGTTTTAATATGAATTGCTTTTATCCCACTTTGTAACATGTCAAATTTTTCTCCCCATCACTCCCCTCCTCCCACTTCTTAATACCTTGCATTCTGATTACTCCTTCTCTCAGTGTACCCTCCCCTCCATCACACCCTACTCTTCCCTTATCCCCATCTTTTTTTGTAGGTCAAGATAAATTTCTATACCCCATTCCCTGTGTTTCTTATTTCCTGATTATATGCAATAAAAATTCTCAATATTTGTTGCTAATACTTTGCATTCTAACTTCTCTCCCTCCCTCCCTCCCCAACCCCACTGAAAAGGCAAGCAATTCAATACAGACTAAATATGTGTCATTTTGCAAAAGACTTCCATAATAATTATGTTGTGTAATACTAATTAAATTGCCCTCTGTCCTACTCTATCCCCCCTTATTTTTTGCCCCCATAATTGACCTTGTCCCTTCTCAAAAGTGTTTATTTCTAGTAACTCCCTTCTCCCATTTGCCCTCCCTTCTATCATTCCCCTCACCCCACTTGTTGCCTCTTCTCCTTCTTTCCTGTACTGTGATACAAATTTTCATATCAAATTTAGTGAGCATGTTATTCCCTCCTTCAGCCACATGTGGAGAGAGTAGCTTAATATTTCCCCTCACCCTTTCTCCCTTTTCTCCTCCATTAAACAAGATTTTTCTTATCTCTTTCATGAGTTATAGCCTGCCCTGTTCCATTTCTCCCTTTCTCTTTCTGGTATTTTCCTCCCTCACCCTTTAATTTTTATTTTATTTTATTTTTTTGTGTGTGTGGATATCATCTCTTCTGATTCAACACCCCCTGTACTGTCTGTGTATATATGTGTATGTGTGTGTGTGTGTGTGTATGTACAATCTCTCCATCTACCCAAATACTGAGAAAAGATTCAAGAGTTATAAAAATTTTCTTTCCATGCAATAATATAAACAGTTCAGCTTTAGAGAGTCTTTTATAATTTTTCTTTCCTGTTTACCTTTTCATGCTTCTCTTGATTCTTGTATAGTCAAATTTTCTATACAGATCTGATCTTTTCCTTAATATGAATGATTGAAAGTCCTCTATATCATTGAATGATCATTTATTCCCTTGAAGTATTATACTCAGACTTGCTGGGTAGGTGATTCCTGGTTTCAATCCCAGTTCCTTTGACCTCTATAATATCCCATTCCAAACCCTTTGATCCCTTAATGTTGAAGCTGCCAGATCCTGTGTTACCCTGATTATATTTCCACAGTACTCAAATTGTTTCTTTCTAGCTGCTTGCAGTATTTTCTCCTTGATCTGGGAACTCTGAAATTCGGCCACAATATTCCTAGGAGTTTCTCTGTTCGGGTCTCTTTTAGGAGGTGATCTGTGGATTCTTTCAATATTTATTTTGCCCTCTGTTTCTAGAATATCAGGGCAGTTTACCTTGATAATTTTGTGGAAGAGAATGTCTAGGTTCTTTTTTTGATCATAGCTTTCAGGTAGTCCCATAATTTTTAAATTGTTTCTCCCACATCTATTTTCCAGGTCAGTTGTTTTTCCAATGAGATGTTTCACCTTATCTTCTATTTCTTCAAACTTTCGGTTTTGTTTACTAATTGCTTGGTTTATCTCATAGTCATTCATTTCCCTGAACTCAATTCTCTCTTTCAACCAATTATTTTGATCAGTGAGCTTTTGAACCTTCTCCTCCATTTGGCTAATTCTGCATTTTAAAGCCTCCTTTTCCTCATTGGCTTTTTGGACTTCTTTTTCCAATTGAGTTAGCCTCTTTTTAAAACTGTTATTTTCCTCAGTATTTTTTTTTTGGTTCTCCTTTAGTAAACTGCTAACTTGTTTTTTAAGGTCTTCTATTGCCTGAGCCCAGTTTAAGTTCCCTTTGGAGGCCCTCGAGGCAGAGGCCTTGACTTCCTCTGACAGTATGCCTTGTTCTTCCTCATCTGAAAGGATGAGGGGAGACATCTGTTCCCCAAGAAAGTAATCTTCTGTGGTCTTATTTTTTTTCCCTTTTTTGGGCATTTTTCCAGACAGTTACCTGATTTCTGAGTTTCCTCTCCACAACAACCTCGCCTCCAGTTCTGCCAAGCCAGTAGATTCAGATGAGCTGCTCCAAATCCTCAGGTACTCTAGGCGGGGGCAGGGAGCCTTTTCAGTGTGAGATTAAGATCAGCTGCTCAGGTGGGGGCAGGGCTGTCACACAGGGCTCAGTTTCCTCAGGGACTTTACTATGAGATCTTGTACAATGAATACGGGCTGTTGCCTGCTTTGGGAGGCCCCTGTCCATTGCTGCCTCCACAGCTGCCACCTGAGGAGGCCTGAGTTATGGGGATACCCTGCTCCCTTCTCAGCCAGCTGAAAAGACCCTCTCACTGACCTTTGGCACCTGTGAGTTGAGGGATCTGTACTGACGCTGGAGATTCTGTCCCTGAAGCCTGGGCTCTGCTCTGTGTCTGGTGTGACAGAACTTTCCTGTTAGTCCTTCAGGTCACTGTGGTCTAGAAATCTCCTCCACTCTGTTGTTCTGTGGCTTCTGCTGCTTTAGAATTTGTTAAGAGTTCTTCTTTACAGGTATTTTATGGGCTGTGGGGTAAGAGCTAGTGTATGTGCGTTTTTCTACTCTGCCATCTTGGTTCCACCTCCCCCCTTCTAATTTTTTTTAAGTCTGATTATTAATGTTCAAGTTCAGTATCTATTTAGAATGTATTGATGTACACAAGGTATTGATGGTAGCCCAATTTCTACCAGATTACTTTCCAGTTTTCTCAGCAGTTTTTAAATTTTAAAATTTTTTTTATTTTCAGTTTGTGGAATAAAACTAATACTTGCATAACACTATAACAAGAAAAGATGATTGCACATGGAACTACAAATCTATTATGTATAACTAGCTATTAATAAAGTTTCTTTTCTCCCCTTTTTATCCTCCCCCCAAAATGGCTACCATTAGACATAAATGTGTGTGTGGGAGTGAAATCGTTCTATACATACTTCTATTTATCAGTTCTTCCTCTAGACACAGACAGCTTTTTCCTTCATTTAAGTTTTCATAATTTGAGTATTTATGATAGTCTAAAGGATTTATTAGGCCAAAGTTGGTTCTTAAAACAATATTGTTGTTACTGTATATAGCATTCTCCTGCTTATATTCATTTCACTCTTGACTATTTGTTCTTCTAAGATTATCAAATTCATCATTTCTTATAACACAGTAATATTCCATCACAATCTTATGCCACATCTTATCTAACCATTGATGGGCATCCCCAAAATTTCCAGTTCTTTGTTACCACATGAGGAGTTTTTTTCTTGGGTAATTTATATTTTTTACTTTATCAAATACTGGGTTATTGAATTCCATTGTTTCTCAGTCTCTTGTTTAATCTTTGTCATCTTGTTTACTCTGGAGGAGACAATGAGGCTAATGACTTTGCACAGCTCCACTTCATTTAAACCCAATTCACTGGTAAGTCAAGACATCACTTTCATGACGTCATCAGTTCTCTTTGAGAGTGAAGGATGAACAACAACCACAATCCACTGATGTATCTCTATTTTATAATCAATACCATATAGTTTTGGTGATTTCTGTTTTATAATATAGTTTGAAGTCTTTTGTTCATTTCCCTTGATATTCTATATATTTTGTTCTTCCAAAGGAATTTTGCTATTATTTTACCAAGTTCTATAAAGTATTTATTCCCTTGGTAATTTGATTGGCATAGTATTAAAAGTAAGCTAACTTTGGCAGTACTATCATTTTTATCATATTGGCATAAGTACTAAATTGGCTCATTGGCATGAGCACTAAATATTCCTACAGATATTTAAACTGTTTTTAATTTTTTAAAGTATCATTTTGCAACCAAATCTATATAAATCTTTGATAGGTTGACCCGCTATATTTTGTTCGTTTTATAGTTGTTTGGAATGGGATTTCCCTTTCTGTTTTTGCTTCTAGAATTTTACTATTATTATGTAAAAATGATATTGATTTTTTTAAAGGGTTCATTATGTAGCCTTCTACTTGCTGAAGCTACTAATTGTCTCAGCATCTTTGCTAATTTCTTAGAATTTTCTGAGTATACCATCTTATCATCATCAGATATAGTTTTATCCCTACTTTACTTCTTTATACCTTTAATTTTTTTTTCTTGCCTTTTGCTCTTGCTAGCCCTTCCAGAACTATATCAAATAATAGTGGGAAGAGTTGGAATCTTTGTTTTACTCCTGTATTTATTAGGAAGGATTGTAGTATATTCCCATTGCACAAGATTTTGGTTTTAGGTAGATACTTTATATAACATTAAAAAATGTTACTCTATGCCTATACTTTGTAGGGTTCTTTTTTAGCATAAAAGAATAGTTTTTTCTGTATCTATTGAGATCATCATGTGTTTTTTAATGTTTTGGTTTTGATATGATTAATTATATTGTTTTCCTAATTGAACCATCTTTGTGTTCCAGGTATAACTGTCACTTGGTCTTGACAAATGATTTCTTAGATAAAATGCTGTAGCCTGTTAGGATTTTGTTTAAAAATTTTGAGTTAACATTTAGTAATGACATTGGCCTGTAGTTTTCTTTCTGTGTTTTATCCTTCGCTGGTTTATGTGTTAGGATTATATTTGTCTCATAAATGGATTCTGCTAGAGTACTTTCTCAAGTTTTGAGAATAATGTGTAAAGTATTGTAAAGTACCTCTAATTCTTTAAGAGTTTTATATAATTCTTCTCTAAATCTGTCAAGACTAGGAATGTTTTCTTTGATAGTTCCTTTACAGCTAGATCCGTTTCTTTTGCTGAGATTGGGTTATTTAAGATCTCTATCTGTCCTGATGGTTTTGATGTTTTATAGTTTTGAAAGCATTTTTCTATTTCTTTTATGGTTTCAGGTTTGTTAGCATATAACTGTGAATAATTTGTTCTGATTATTCATTTAATTTCCTCTGGTTTTGTTGTTATTTCACTTTGCTTATTTATTATTTTATTGGTTTGTTTTTCTGCCCTCTTTGTAATCAGAGTAGCTGAAGTTTTTTCAATTTTATTATTGTTTTCTAAGAACAGGATTTTAGTTTTATTTATCATTTCTATAGGTTTTTTTTGTTTGTTTCTAGTATATCTATTTCTCCTAATTTTTTAGATCTGTTATGCTTATTTTAGGTTTGTTTTTGGCTTTCTAATTTTTTAAATTGCATATTCAGAATATTCATCTTTTCTTTATCAATTTTGTTAACATAAGTTTGTACAGATATGACTTTCCCCTGAGTATTGCTTTAGTCAAGAAGTTTTAATGTATTGTTTCATTATTATCATTTTCTTTCACATAATTATTAATTGTTTCTATGATTTGTTCTTTGACCCTTTCATTATTTGGGATTTTATTGTTAAGTCTTCATTTGAGCTTCTGGGTTTGTTTTTATTTTTGTTGTTCTTGAACCATGATAATTTTTATTGCTTTATGGTCTATGTATTCATTGTTTCTACCTTTTTATGTTTGCTTGCAATAATATGTGCTCAATTTTTGTAAAAATTCCCCATGGTGCTGAGAAATATGCTTATTCTTCTCCCATCTCATTTAGAACATGCCTAATGCTTTTTCCCCATGGTTTCTCCAGCGATTTGTTCAATACCATATTTTCTCTTTTGTTTATCTTTCTGTTAGACTTTTCCAAAACTGAGAGAGATATTTTGAACTTTTCTTTCACTATTATGTTACTATTTATGACTTTTGTTGCTCAGTTCACAATTCCTTTATGGATTTGGATGCTAAGGCATCTAGAGCATATAAGTTTCTTACTGACATTAATGTGGTATACTGTTCCTATAACCATGATGTACTTTCCTTGTTTGTTCCTTTTAAGTTTTGAATGTTTATTTTTGCTTTGACAGATGGCATGATTTTAACTTCTGCATTTTTTGATTTACTTGATGCATCGAATTTTTTCTGTCTTCTCCCAGTTTTGTTCTGTTTAAATGTTTTTTAAAAATGTGTTTCTTGTAAACAACAGATAGCAGAGTGTTTTCCTTATCCATTGTCACTTTTTTGTTTTATTGCATTGTTTTCCATTCATATTTAAAGTTATGAGTTATTTTATATTGTCCTCCATTTGTGTCTAACTTTTTTAAAGTTATGACTATTTTTTCCCTCTTCAGCTGTAAATACAGTACTATGTTCCTTCAGATACTTTAGCGGATTCTTTTTACAGTATTCCTGTTCTCTATGACTATAGTTACCCCTTTCCTTCTGTTTTACTTATTAGTTTCTTTTATCTGGTTGTTTAACCCCACCCTCCCCCCACATTTTCCCTCTCCATTAGTCATGTAGATTTCCCCCAGTCTCTCCTCTCCTTCAATTGGTCTTCATGATTAGTTCTTTAAATTACATTTTTTGTAGCCCTTTCCAGAAGAGACTTCTCTCATTCTCTTCATTATACACTCTTTCTTTCTATTTACTCTAGATCAGGGGTGGGGAATCTTTGGCTTTGAGGCCGCATGTGGCCCTCTAGGTCCTAAAGGGTGGCCCTTTGAATCCAAACTTTACAGAACAAATCCTCTATAGAAAAGGATTTGTTCTGTAAAACTTGAACTCACTCAAAAGGCCACACCCAAGGACCTGGAAGGCCACATGTGACTTTGAGGTCAAAGATTCCCCACCCCTACTCTAGACCCTCATTTTCTGTTTTATTACCTTTATAATTATCCAGTTCTCTCTTCTCCATATTTCTCATCCCAGTTATCTTCTTTGCTCCATTTACCTCAAAATATTCTCCCTAGGTTCATGCCCTCCCACTCTCCCAAGTGCCAGTTGACCCTAGGAATGCCAGCTTCTTCCCCTCAACATAGGACAAGTGATCTTTTCAAGCACCAAATCCCTTAAACTACAACACATAATATCCTCATCTTCTTTCAAAGAATATCTCTCTTTACCCATGAGAGTCCACTCCTACTACCAAAACAAGTTCTCTCTCCTCCCTCCTTTTTAAACCTCCTTCCCTCCTTTTCATCCAGTACCTTATAGGCTTTTCTCTTCCTGACATCCTTGGATTTATCTTCCCTTCATTGCAAGCCTTTGATTTGACCCATATACATCTCACACATTCCCCTCTGTCCCTTACTCCCTTCCCTCACTTGCATTCATTCATTTTATAGTATAATTCAATAAAAACATATTGATTCATTTGTAGGCAAGGTGATGCATTGTGGGGTTGCTGGAACCCCAAAATAATCAGGGTACAGAGTGGTGTCTACCTGAAATGAGTTCACTCACTCAAACCATCTGCCAGTCAAAGTGGCAAAATTTATTGTAATGCAATAGTTTGGCTGAGGTTCTTAGGGAATCTGCAACTTAATGGGACTTTGTGAGACTGATGCTTATTTACAAAAAGGACAGTGAAAGGATCTGGATGAGGTTAAGTGGTAAATAGCCTGGGGGGGGGGGTCCAGGTGCAAGAGTGAAAGGACTGTCCAGTAGGCTAATTAAGTGATCTAGGTAGCCTTGGATGGGTCAGATGCCTTCATCTGGGCTACTGTATGGAAAATTCAGGGACTGGGTTGCTCTCAAAGACATGGGCTTTTCCTTTTAGGGGGTCCAGGTCCCATCAGTCCATCAACGGTGCCACCAAGTTTTGTCCATAATGTCACTGTTAACCTCCACCTGACTTTTGCCTTCACCTCTATCTTGTATTCATTTAGAAAGAAGTCTTGTATTGGTATCTCTGCTGTCATTGTATCTCTCTTGCTGTCCTTGGCTGCTGCATTCATTCACACCTCTTGTATCTCTATTGTCTTTGTGTTCAAGAAGCAAATAATTTTGTTACGTCTGGTTTTCTTTTTAAGAATGTTTCAAATTTCTCTTTATAATTGAATGTTAACCTTAAAAAAATTTTTTTTTTTTTTACTTCTGGGTAAACTCAGATTTGTTGGTTAGTTTACTCTGGGCTGCATTCTGCCTAACATTTAGTTCTTTGGAACACACAATTTCATTGTCTTCTGTGTTTAAAGTGTATACAAAATAGTCTTGTGTTACTGGACTGTCCTTGCCTTTGTATTTAAAGGGATTTCTACAGAACTTGTTGTTTCTGAATTGAATTATTAAGTTTACCTATGATTTGTCTTGGAGGTTGCAGCCTTGGATTTTTTTTTTCTGGAGGCAAGCTATGGATTCTTTTAACTACTGCTTTATTTTCTAGGTTCAGAAGTTCTCTTCTATTGTATTATTTCCTGAATTGTAGTATTAAGGTTTTGGTTTGGTTTGGTTTTTTTGCCCTGTTGTGTTCTTCCGGAAGATCTATGATCCTTAGATTTTCTTTCTACATCCTGTCTTTGAAATCAGTATGTTTTGCTTGCATAGTGAACATATTTTCTCTTGTTATTATTATTTTTTCTCCTTGTCTATATTGTCCTTCACTTCTGTGTATTTGTATTCCCAATCTATTATTCTGTCTTTTATTTCTTTGGTGAGATACCATTGTACATTCCAGTTTTTTCTATTCTGCCCATTATTTTTGCTATGCAGGCCATAAAGTCATCTCTCATAATTCCCATTTGTCTTTTAAACCACTCTGGAAAAGTATATTGTGGTTCCTTGTTCTTTTAAATTTCATAGAGTACTCTGTTTCATCAAGTGTTAGATCATTTTCTTTTTTTTGTAGTGTAGTCAAACTCTCCAAAGCCATTAATATGGGACTCATGTTACAGCAGTATTTATTCATAGACACCTGAATTTTATTCACTCTGAAGGTCATATTTCTTTCTTTCTTTTTTTTTTAATTTATTTAACTTTTTACATTCATTTTCACAAGATTTGGGGTTCCAAAATTTTCTCTCCATTTGTCCCCTCCCCAATACACTGGACATTCTAATTACCCATATCACCAATCTGCC
>JAQQSK010010893.1:0-12497 GCA_028658325.1 Potorous gilbertii | reverse complement strand
GCTCTTTTATGATCATGGCTTTCAGGTAGTCCCATAATTTTTAAATTGTCTCTCCTGGATCTATTTCCCAGGTCAGTTGTTTTTCCAATGAGATATTTCACATTCTCTTCCATTTTTTTCATTCTTTTGGTTTTGTTTTGTGATTTCTTGGTTTCTCAGAAAGTCATTAGCCTCCATCTGTTCCATTCTAATTTTGAGAGAACTGTTTTCTTCAGTGAGATTTTGAACCTCTTTTTCCACTTGGCTAATTCTGCTTTTGAAAGCATTCTTCTCTTCATTGACTTTTTGAACCTGTTTTGCCTATTGAGTTAGCCTATTTTTCAAGGTGTTATTTTCTTCAGCATTTTTTTGGATCTTCTTTAGCAAGGTATTGACCCAATTTTGATGCTTTTCTTGAATCTCTCTCATTTCTCTTTCCTATTTTTCCTCCACCTGTCTAACTTGATTTTCAAAATCCTTTTTGAACTCTTCCATGGCCTGAGCCATCTATTTCAGATGTTTGGGATACAGAGGGCTTGACTCCTATGTCTTTGCCTGATGGTAAGCATTGTTCATGCTCATCAGAAAGGAAAGGAGGAAACATGTGTAAACCAAGAAAGTAACCTTCTATGGTTTTTTTTTTCCCCTTTTCTAGACACTTTCCCAGCCAGTTACTTGACTTCTGAGATTTCTCTCCACCGCCGCCCAGATCTGCCCAGCTAGTACTTGGGGTCTGAGATTCAAATGCTGCTCCCCAGCCTCAGGGGCCAACCTGCTTGCTATTCAATGTGAGCTTAAGTTCTGGTGCTCAGGTGGGGGCAGGGCCACCTCCCGGTTCGGTTCCCTCAGGGGGTTTATGCAGAATGGATACCAGCTTCTACCTGCTCTGGGAGCCCCTGGCTGCCACTACCTCTGCCACTGCCTCCTGAGGGGGCCTGAGTTATGGAGACACCCCGCTCCCCTCTTAGCCAGTCCAGAAATCTCTCTCACTGACCTGTACCACCTGTGAGTGGAGGGACCTTTGTGGCCACCAGAGATTCTGTCCCTGAAGCCTTCTCGGATCTGCTCCTTTCAGTGCTGCGTGGCCAGGGAAGGTCTGTGCTTCGCTCCCGTCCAGTGTGCAATGGTCCCTTGGGATCAGTTTTTCAGGGCTCTCTGGAACAGAAATCTCTTTCACTCCATTGTTGCGCAACTTCCACTGCTCCAGAATTTGTTGGGAGTTCTTTTTACAGGAAATTCATGGGCTGTGGGTTCGGAGCTAGCATATGTGAATCTTTCTACTCTGCCATCTTGGCTCTTCCCCCAGAAATGCATCTTTTTATCCATTCTGTGGAAGTCAGAGAACTGTCCATAGTAACAGAAAATTTGAGGGTAATAGTGCGCCTGATCCATACAAGTTGTATTATCCTGTATAAGTCAGATAAACTTTCAATGTCAGCTTGTCTCTAAAAATATAACATATTAGAAAAAGAACCAGGCTATTTTGGTAGAGGTAGTTTCCTTATCCAACAGTTCCCTACTCCAATGAAATCATACATTGATTCCCTGTTCCTGTTATTCCTATCCAATAAAATAATGTTAACAGATACTCATATCAGGCATAATTAAAAATCATTGTTAGTCCAGTTTCTCAAGATTACCATGATGGTATCCAGATAGTAATGAAGCTGTTAGATTAATATATACTATTTGTGGGGCTAATTGGATAGAATATTACAATAACAAATCAACACCTCTCTTTTGTTTTTGACTTATTTGGCAGTGTCCAATTCTTTATGACCCTAGGGACCACAGCACACCAATACTGTCCATGGTGTTTTCTTGGCAAAGATACTGGAATAGTTCACCATTCCCTTCCCTGGTGGATTAAGGTGAACAGAGGTTAAATGACTTACCTGGGGTCACAAAGCTAGTAAGTGTCTGGGCCTGAATTTGAACACACGTCTTCTTGACTGCAGGCTCCATGTTCTATCCACTGGGTCTTGTTGCCTTTGCCAACATTTTTCTTAGTTACATTTAAGTTCTTCTACAGTTGCTTCAACCTAACCATGATTTACGACTTAAGAATTGCTATTTCAAGGCCAAGGTAAAAGCAAAGTCAAAAAACCAAAATACTGACTATGAAAATGATCCAGTCCAAGATTCCATCCATTGAAGGCTTTTTTCTATAACAGCACAGCTTAAAAATATTCATCCCATCCCCATTGAACACTTCCAGCAATGGAATATTTTCACATTATTTTAAAATTGCACTTGTTTTACTATTTTTTAGTTCTTCTTTATTAGAAGTTTCTTCCTTTTATTGAGTCATGATCTGTCATCCAAAAACTTCTATTCAACAGACCCAGAGTTTCCCATTGAACTCTGTACACAATTAATGTTATTTCTTCTTTGCAGGACAAGTAGCTCTGCAAATATTTGAAGACAGTGACATCTTTACTAAGTTATTGTCTTCTAGGTTCAACATTCTGACTTCTCTTACCTTTATCTTCATATGATATGGTTTCCAGTGTGGCATAGTATAAATAGCATTTGAAGTCTGAAAATAGGAGTTTGAGTACTAACTGTTTCATTCTGTCTGGGTTGCCTTGGTCAAATTGCTTAAACTCTTTGAGATTCAGTGATATAGACCATAGATTTAGATGTGAAAGGGGATATAGACTTATCTAGTCTTAAGTAGATCAGGCCTGGCCACATGAGGCTGTTACCTAGAGTTGGAGAGTAAAACAAAATGAAACACTCATGGAATATTTAGCAAGTAAAAACAAGAAAAGAAAAGTAAAAGGAAATTTACTTAGCAATATCAGGGAAAGAATATTCAGCAAGGATACAACCTTGATATAACTAAGCATAGCTTCTACCCCTATGTTGTCCACGATGATCTGATGATTAGAAGCCTGTAGGAGCAGCTGCAGCTCTGCATGTCCCTGGCCCTTTTTTGTATCCAGATGACAAGGAAGATATATCAATAGTCCATTCCCAAATCTGCTGAACCAATGAAATCTCAAGGATAAATTCAATATCATTTAAGGAAAAGTATTGTAAGGCTCAAATAAGATAACTGATAGAAAGCACTTTACAAACTTGGAAGTGCTATAAACTGCTAGTTGTTGCTATTGTTATTAGCCTATAGTGGCAATCCTGCAATCTAGAGATTATTTCATTCCCTGAGCCTTCTATTGCCTTCCTACTGAGATCAAACAAGTTAACAGAACAATACAAGAGTGTGCTAGTAAATGTTTAACTGGGCTCTGGGGAAGATGGGGCCATAGATGCACAAACATATTTAAATTTAATCTGTCTTATAAACACCTTCTTAAATCTAACTAATCAACAAGACAATAAATCATGTGCTGATTTATCGAGATTCCAGATTTCTGAGACTTAAATGCTCATAATGAGAATTTTACAATCGGTCCTCAATCTCATCCCCTGGAAATATCCAGCCTACTGGACAGAGGACTCTGATAGATAACCCTCCTAGAACATGATCCAAAGTCTTCATTTTTAAAATAAGGAAATTGACATTTAAAGAGGTTATATAATTCATCCAAGAGCCCCACAGCTAGTGTCAGAGACAGAATGGAAGCATGAGGCTTCCCGACTGCAAATCCAATACTATCTGCTGCCTCTCTTTAGACTAGTTTATCTCAGGTGCCTCCCAGTAGTAAATTTTATTATCCTCAGACATTTTGGTAGCTTATTCTCCCTCTTCTGGATACAATAGAGTTCCTCAAAACACACCTCTAACAAAGTATAATACAGTTATTGACCTGACGTGCAAATTTTCTCTTGTGAAGTGAATGGAAGCTTCTTCACAACAGAAATGATTTTACTTTGGTCTTTTTTATGCATAGTTTCTATTACAGTACCTGGTACAAGGAGTGTTCTCAATAAATGCTTATTGACCAAAAGGACACTATCTTTCATGTAGCTTATGATTGTATCAATAATTTTGGCAGTCGCCAAAAATTGTGATAGAAGTTGAAGTCCACTAAAACCCTCTGGTTTTTATTTGTTTATTTTGCCATATGAATTTAGGTTAAGCTATTATATAATATGGTATATGAAAATAAGACAGATACATTTGGAAGTAAAGGGAATGAAAAGCAAGGTCATAGGAAAAATATATGTTTGGACTTTGGCAAGACAAGACTCTGGAGGTCAGAAATTCAGTTAGTGATCTTGTACACTGCTTGCTTAACAACTCTCATTTATTTCAAAATAACTTGTCTGTCTTGATTAGACTTCCAGGATAAATTTTGACAATTATCCAAATGTAAAGAATTAACAGGATAGGGGAGTTGTGGCTTACTAGCGGTTCGTGTTTAAAAAAAAAAAGAAAAAGAAGAAGAGAAAAAAAGACCTAGGTGGTTTAGGTGACACCAAGATCAACACAAGAGGCTTCCAAGTAAAGCTAGCAGACTCAAACTGAATTACTAGAATTACAGCATCCAGAATTATTAGAGAAGTAATAACTTTGTCCTGCTCTGGATTCAAGGCATCCCCTTCTATTCTATTGTGATCAAGATATTTGAGGATGGAATCAGACAAATTAAAGTTTTTTTATACAGGATGGTGAGGGAAACCCATAACCATGCCATATGAGAAGTAGTAGCAGTACCTGGGAATGTTTAGCCTAGAGGAGATATTGGAACTTTCACTTCTCAAGTGCAACTTCTCCAAGTGTGGTAAGGCACCCAAGTGATATGGAATTTTTCAGAACCTTTGAAGGGCTCCATGAGGCTGAAATCATTTTCACAATAATGCTAAGACATTTTAATTTGGAATGAGATAAATATCAATAGATGTAACTCACAGAAACAAAAGCTCTTTGGGGGTTCCTGAGGAATTTTTAAGACTGTGAAAGGGTCCTGAGACCAAAAGAAGTAATTCAGAAACACAGGAAACTACAGGAAACAAGAACTTTTCTCAAACCTTCCAAAAACAATTCCGTGACTGTTTATTTAATGGTTGTCTTGAGAGAACCAGGGAGGAAAGGGAGAGGTGTCAAGTATCTGAAAGGATGTAATGTAAAAAGGTGGGACTTATTCTTTTTACCTCTAGAACATAGAATTCTTTGCAGGAAGTTGCTAAAAAACATTTGTTCAAATACAAGTGATAAGTTTCTAAAAATTAGACAATAGAATGGATTATCTCTTGAGGGATTAAGTTCTCAATTAGTGGAAGTATTATAGAAGAAGAGGCACAATGAATATTTTTCAAGGAAATTACAGAGAGTTTTGATATAGGTAGTTAGGCTAGATTTCATATAAGTTCCCTTCCAAATTTAAGAGTCTTCAATTTTAACATTTGATGAAAAATATTTGCTCCTGTGGCCTTCTTCACAGTGAGAAGGATTATTTTCCTCTGTAGTTTTCTGTCTGTGGGTGTAAAGTGGGAGTGAGGCAGAAATCTTGAGTGTCAGAAACTCAAGGTGAATGTGAAGGACAGCTGTCAGAAGTCATACTGTCAAACACTCTGCAGAGACTTTGCAAAAGCCTAATTCAGCATTTTGTGTCTCTCTGGCCTTTCTGGTGTTAGATCTGGCAGAATGCAATCTTTTGATGTTTATTTACTCTGGATGACTGGGACTCCTTGGGAAAAGACCATTACCATGGGAGAAGAGACCAGAAGCTGACAGTGTGGATGAGCCTAGACTTTCCAGGAACTAAATCCTAAGATAATAAACCAAAAATTCACCAAGTAAGGGACTAACACGTCAGTGTTATTTTTCGGACTGAAAAGACAAGGAAACTGGAGATTAGAAGATGATGGTAATGACAATAACCAAAATAATTATAAGTCTAACAGTAGCTAACAGAGTAATAGATAAAAAGATAATAGATAGACATATAGAGTCCACTTTAAGCTTCCCAGAGAATATTAAATATATTATCTCACTTGATCTTCACAAGAACAAAATTATGAGGTAGAGGCTATTATGTTACTCATTTGATGTATTGGGAAACTATGACAGAAAAGGTTAGGTGATTTGTCCAAGGTCGTATAGTAAACAAGTGTCAATGGTGAAATTTAAACTCAAATTTTCTTAACTACAAGGTCAGAGTTCTTTCCATGATGCCACCTAACTACTTCCACCTTTCCATCCCCTACCTTCAGTTGGTGACTTTCATATTAAATGTGTAATTGAAAGAATTTCCCTACCATGATCTTTGAGTTCATAACTCTATCTTTTCCCTGGTGAGTCCAAAGAACAAACCATCTCATGCTGTTGAGCATGAGGGAGTTTTGCTGGAAACACTCCAAAACCCTGATGCAATATCTATTTTAGTCTATGCTTGTATTTGTAAGGAGGTGACCTTTAGAGTTGCATTATAGCCTTCCTCAAAGGCCAGAATTGAACCATAGTATTCAATTCACAAATCCAGACATGCATATTAAAAAATCATTCATAACACTAGAAAATGGCATGGGAAGGGAGTTGAGGTTGAGATGACTAGGAGATGTCTTGTGTAATAGCTTAATGTATAATGTGAGTGAGCTGGTCATAGTGACATTCAGAAACCCTTTACAAAGGGCAGTCTTAAAGAACTACTTACTGATTTACCTACATACCAAATAGTTTCTCTATGTCATACCCTAGTCTTACTAATACAAGCACTTCTCCTTTTTGAGAAAGGGGGTGGAAGAGAATGGAGAAAGGAGGTGATAAGAGCAAGTATTTCATAAGTTAATATTTTGAATCTCTGACCTTGGTTCTGACAAATGTGGATGAACTAAAGGTATCCTAATTCATAAGAGATATAATCATGTCGGAGTCTGAATCACGGACCAACATGTTATAGCTAAAAGACATGGCTTTATCTGACCCCTTCATTTTCCTAATAAAGAAACTGGGTCCTAGAGAGGTTTAATGAATTGATCAAATTGATAGAAATTGTAAAAGTGGAATTATCAGAGTTTTCTATATCACATTTTAATTCTAGTTACGGTGATTTTCTCTGTGATCAAAGAAAGCAGGTCAAAAATTCCATTTATTTCCTTGAAAAATGGGAATTAAATTAGATGTAATCTATTCCTTTGGGTGTTGTGAGAAGTATCTAACTTAGAATCAAGGTGGGGATGATGAAATACTTGAACTACTTAGAAGAAGGTCGTCTGGAAATATGTCATTAGTATCCGTTTGGAAAACTCCTTAGGACTCTTCTGGATGAGTAGTTATATCAATCAGGACTATTACATTTCTCTTAGTATTATTATTGTTTCTTTTTTATGAAATTATAATCTGTAGTTAACTACCCAGTATACAGGTAAGGCACAAGCATCATTAGGTAATTACAATTTATAGCTATCATAGGTGAAGGGCCAGTCAAAATACATTAAGGTGTACTAATTGGGTCTCTAATTTAACAAGACAATATCTTCAAGATCCATCTGCAGCTGCCAAACTGCTGCCCATAGAGACATCAGGAGGAGACTGGCTATTGATACCATAACATATTTCAAGCCCAAAAATATTATAGAGGGAGAGATGATTATCTATCTAGTTTTATTGAGTGAAGGGGAGAGAATGAGTGCTCTACAAATATACTTATCATAGTATTTATTTATTTGTTTTTGTTCAGACCTATGATTTCATTGGTGTAATGGTATCCCATTAAGGAAACTCCCTCTACTAATGGAGATCAACAGCTGCTCCATAAATAAATCTGGGGCACTTAGGAATTAGGTGACTTGTCTAAGGTGTGTCAGAGACAGTGCTTGTAACTGTTTCTTCTGACTTTAGTAGAAACAACATGCTAATTTCCAGTATCATAGAAGTCAGATTTTTTTTTTCTTTAAAAATGCTGAAACTAACTTTGTGATTTAGTTGACTTAAAGGACTAAATCACATCTTGTTCACTTGAGTAAAAAAAAAATAGCTACAGGGTGTTTCTGCTAAGTTCTGATGCTTGGTTGGTACACCATGATGGGCAACTCAGAGTTAGGGGAGCTTCACACAGCTGAATCAATTTGGGGTCTACTAATTACCTATTCTTTTTGAATGCCCTTCTCTTGCTATGGATACATAAATATTTTCTCAACTGTTGAAGTGAGCATTTTTCTTAGGTCCTATACTGAACCCAAGCTACTAAGGCCAGGGGTCTGGCCTCAGTCAGACCCAGACTAGCACACTATGAGATTTACTTTCCAACTGTTTTCATTCCATACCCCCTCTCCTCCTCTAGCAATTTGCTGCTGCTGTGTTATTTTTTAGTTCTTTTAGTCATGTCTGACTCTTCATAACCCTGTTTGGAGTTTTCTTGGCAGAGATACTAGAGTGGTTTGGCATTTCCTTCCCCAGATCGTTTAACAGATGAGGAAAATGAGACAAACAGTTAAATGACTTGCCCACGGTCACCCAGCTAGTAGGTAATGTTTGAAGCCAAATTTGAATTCACGAAGATGAGTGTTGATTCCAGGCTTGGTACTTTATCCACTGTGCCAGCTAGCTGCCCCATCTAACAATACCACTAACATTTGTATAAGCCTCTTGAGATTTGCAAAGCACTTTATATATATGCTATCTTATTTAATTCTGAAAATATCTCATACCCATGAGGTAGATGCTAATACTATATACATATAAAAAATTAAAGAAAGAGAGATTAAGTGACTTACTGTATTACATAGCCAGTTTGTGCCAGAGGCAGACCTTGAACACAAGTCATTCCAATCCTGGGGCCATTGCTCTGTCCATTGTACCATCACCAATAACACTAGACACTCATCATCTCCAGGTTATGTGGAATAAAATTCTTTTACACTATGGAAAATTTTTAGGAAAAAAATCAGGACCACACCAGGGGAGAATGAGGTATATCTCATTCCTATCATCCTGACTGTTCCTAGAGTTATCCCGAAGTTAGTAATTCTACAGATCAAGATTGTGGTGATGAGATTACATATTTCATCCTATTATTTTTGTTCAATTATAAAATGTCAATTTATCCACCTGTTCAATGGCCTAGAGAACATTAAATTAAAAGAATAGTATCAGGATACCAACACATTTCTGAACTATTCTGGTCACCAAAATATTTTTAGAAAACAAGAAAAAATAGGAATTATTATATAATTCCCATTTTTCTCCTAGATCAAAGAATAAAGTGACTGAAAACTTTCATCAGAAGCTGCCCTTGGGAAAAAGTCAAATCTTTCTCAAATGGAGGAATCCACAGACTATTTCTCTCCCTCTCTGCCTCTGAACAACAGATAAATATGCTTTTGTGAAGTTGCAGTAGAAGAATCAGAACAAATATTACTGAATTGTAGCCTCATACAATGGAAAAGAGCACTGAATTCAAAGTCATAGGATCTGGTTTCCAATTCCACTTCTCACTGCTTCTCACTATGTCTGTGACCTTGGGCAAGGTGCTTAGCCTCTCTGGATCTAAGTTTCTCTATCTATAAAACCCTTTAGCTCTAAATCTATAAATGAATCATTGTAGTACCTTATATTGACATAGCACCTCTTCGATAAAAGAGGGCTCCTTAAGTAGGGGCCCATGAACTGGAATTTTAAAAAAAAATTGATAACTTTATGTTGACATACATACTTTTTTCTTTTAACCTTATGTATTTATTTTATATATTTTAAAAACATTATCCTAACATGTGGTCCATCCATGACACAGAAAAGGTTAAGAACTGCTACTATGAAAGAATTTAGGGATCATTAAGAAAATGATGATCTAAAGAGTATCATTCATATATAAGGAAGATTTAAGTTTTCTGCTTACAGACGTAGTATGCCATAGTTAAAAATGTTAACAAGAGATCTCAGGTGAAAGTTACACTGGGGCAATAAGTCCTGTTGGGCTTAGAAGATGCTTTATATTGAACTAAAAATGACAACAAAAAATTTCAAATTTTTCTAATGTGGAGTCAGTGCTTATTGATGTGGCATGTATGTGGGTCAATTTATGAAGAAAAAGAATACAAATATAAGGTAAGAAGCACAAAGTCTTCCCTTTCTGTTTTGGCCCATTCAAAAAAACACACTGACCTTGCATTTGACTTAGGCTGAACAATAGTAACTTATTTGTTTATTTATTTGTGTGTTTGTTTTTTAATCCTGCACTTTGAATTTCCACTCTTCTTATCGAAAAATAGTTTCATATGTTAAAGTCTCCTTATTGCAATCCCCAGCAACCGTGATAATATTAGATGGGAATAACAAAAAACAGACAGAGATCATCCATTCAGTAAGAGGAATTTCTTTCCAGAATCACAAAGGTTTCTTTTTTTTCCATTAAACTCAAAGTCAGAAATCCATTTTGTTTTTTAGATAGGAAGGAAAGAAGGGAGAGAGAGAGAGAGAGAGAGAGGGAGAGAGAGAGAGAGAGAAAGGAGGAGGGAGAGAAGGAAGAAAGAAAGAAAGAAAGAAAGAAAGAAAGAAAGAAAGAAAGAAAGAAAGAAAGAAAGGAAGAAAGGAAGGAAGAAAGAAAGACGGAAACAAAGAAACAAAGAAAGAAACAAAGAAAGTTCATGGACCACTGGTTTGTTGGATTCTTAAAAAATATTATTTTATTTTTTTGTTTTATTTTGTTTTTTAGTCTAGATTCCTCAATAATGCCCAATAATTCATCAATAATGCAAGAGTTACTCATATACCTGATCCTACTCCTACCAGTACAAGAGTGTTGGCCTGCTCTGTTTCTGACCCATACCATTTTGCCCCCTCCATAGTCAACCTAGTAGTTCTCTCTCCTCCCCTCCACTCTCAGGAGCTCATCAAATTAATTTTGAACCTACTATAGAGGCACAATTAGCTTAGTTTACTATAGCTCAGAACTCCGAAGCTCAAGAAATTCTCTAAACTTAGATTCTTATACCAGTGATTACTAAGACCAGTTAATTTCAAGTCAAGGAATCTGGATCTGGAACAGACTTATTCTGAGTGTGTCACCTCTATTATCTTCAACTTTTGCTTGAACACCCCTAGGGAAGAGAAACCCAATACCTTTAAAAGATGTCTTTTCTATTCTAAACAGCTCAAATCTTTAGGAATGGATTTTCTTTTTTGGTTCTCCCTGCTTTGTGTATATGAGGCCCAGACACTTCTCAACAACTTTCACCACTTGTTGATAATTCATTCCTTTGAAGACCCATAGAACAAATCTATTCCCTTTTCCACATGAAAGTATGTCAAAAGCATAAACATATCTGTTCCATCACTGCTACTTCCTTACTCTCAAGTTGAACATTTGCATTTCCTTCAACAGATCTCTTCTGGTGACTTATATAAGGAAGCTAAGCTAGTCTTTTTTAGCTTTAACATTCTGAGATTCTTTGTCTTTTGTGGTACCAATATGTAAACAAGCAGGGGCAGAGCCAAGATGGCAGAGTAGAAAGACTCACATATGCTAGCTCCGAATCCACAGCCCATGAATTTCCTCTAAAAAGAACTCCCAACAAATTCTGGAACAGTGGAAGCCACGCAGCAACACAGTGAAGGAGATTTCCGTTCAAGACAGCCCTAAAAAATTGACCCCAAAGGTCCATTGCACACTGGACAGGAGCAGAGCCCAGTGTTGTCCCGGCCATATGGCACTGAGAGGAGCAAGCAGATCCGAGCAGGCTTCAGGGATGGAATCTCCAGTGGCCACGAAGGTCCCTCCACCCACAGACAAGCACAGGTCAGTGAGAGAGACATCAGGATGGGCTGAGAGAGGAGTGGGGTGTCTCTGTGACTCAGGTCCCCTTGGGAGGCAGCAGCAGAGGCAGAGGGATGCCAGAGGCTCCCAGAGTAAGCAGGAGCTCAGCAGCAGCTCCATTCCAGAAGGTCTCTGCATAAACTCCCCGAGGGAACTGAGCCTGGAAGGTGGCCCTGCCCCCACCTAAGAACCTGATTTAATCTGACCCTGAATAGGAGCCAGGCCAGACGACGAAAGCCCTGAGGCTGGGAAGCAGCATTTGAATCTCAGACCCCAAGCACTAGCTGGGCAGACCTAGGTGGGAGTGGAGAGGACTCTCAGAAGTCAAGTAACTGGCTGGGAAAATGCCCAGAAAAGGGAAAAAAAAATAAGACCATAGGAGATTATTTTCTTGGAGAACAAATGATTCCAACCTTCCTCTCTGATGAGGAAGAAAACTGATTACCATCAGGTAAAGACATAGGAGTCAAGCCCTCTGTATCCCAAACATCTGAAATAGATATTCAACAGGCTTAGGCCATGGAAGAGCTCAAAAAGGATTTTGAAAATCAAGTTAGACAGGTGGAGGAAAAACTGGGAAGAGAAATGAGAGAGATGCAAGAAAAGCATGAAAAATTGGTCAATACCTTAATAAAGGAGACCAAAAAAAATATTGAAGAAAATAGCACCTTGAAAAATAGGCTAACTCAATTGGCAAAGGAGGTTCAAAAAGCCAATGAGGAGAAGAATGCTTGCAAAAGCAGGATTAGCCAAGTGGAAAAAGAGGTGCAAAAGCTCACTGAAGAAAATAGTTCTCTCAAAATTAGAATGGAACAGATGGAGGCTAATGACTTTCTGAGAAACCAAGAAATCACA
>JAQQSK010010892.1:0-12498 GCA_028658325.1 Potorous gilbertii | reverse complement strand
GTGTGTGTGTGTGTGTGTGTGTGTGTGTATGTTCCCCTCCCTTTGTATTGTTGCTTCACTTCCATGTTGTGCTCAATAAATATATATCCCTGCTCTACCTGATAATATCCCTGAACCATTTTTCTCATAAGCTCATGTACCTCTACCCAAGTTTTAATCTGGATTTCATAGGCCTATTGTCAGGGTTCCACTGTCTAGCAGTCCCTACAATCAGTGCATCACTATATACTCTACACATCTCATTCTAGATGCTAGGATACTGTTTAGTACTTTGATCTTTTGCTAGCTCTGGCATTCATTCCAAATATATTTGGAGTGCAGAACACTGAACAAAGTATTTTGGAAATATACAAAGAAGAATAATGAAGAGTCCTTGTCCCCATGAAAAAGACATGGTAAACCGAAAGTTCTATAAGAAAGGTAAAGAGAGGAAGGACAGCTTACTTAGGACAATTGAAAAAAAACTTAAATGAGCTTTATTCACTTCCAAAAGTGTAGAGCAGCTAGGAGAAGAAGAGATTGATGAGTGACTGCAGCTGACATTTGGATGATCCTAGGATCATAGATCCAGTGCAGGAAAGGAATTCTGAAGTCATTTAGTGTCATTTTGCTTTCATCTTTTCTGCTTTGAATTTCATCTTTCATCTAGTTATTTTGCTCTTAATGAAACTGAAGCCTAGGGAGGTTCATTGACTTGCCAAAGGTTCTACAGGTAGTTAAGTGTCATGGAATTTGAAGGCAGTCCTTCCTATCTCTAAGCCCAGTACTCTAACCCCATACTATTTCCCAACAGTTACAGCTGTCTTAATTCAGAAGGTAGTGGGGTTTCTTGGCCTTGCCAGAGGTGTTGAAGCCTGGGGGAATAATTGATAGGGATGTTGTAGAGAGGGTTTCCTGTACAGGTACTGGTTGGCTTAGATCACCTCGGAGGTCTCTTAGTAGTCTGGCCTTCTATACCACCACTCGACTGAAACTACCAAGGTTACTGTTTATCTCTTAGTTGGCTAACGCCATCAGCCTTTTCTTATCTTTCATCTCTCTACAGCATTAGATGTTGTTGATCACCCCTTTTCCTGGATATTTTTTCTTCCCTGGGTTTTCATGACTTTGCTCCATCATGATTCCCCCACTTACCTATCTGAGAATTCCTCAATCATTCCCCACACCCCATTCATGAATGTACCCCTTAGGTCCTCACCTTTTGATTGATACTTTAAGTTATCTCATCAACTTTTGAGGGTACAGATTTCATCTTTATGCAGTTAACTCCCAAACCTTCAAATCTAGTTTTCATCCCTTTCCTGGGTCTAGTCCCACATACTCAACCACCTGTTAGACATATCCAACTGGATATTCCATAGGTTTCTCAAAGTTGTGTCTAAAATAGAACTTAATATCTTCACTCCTTGAAGTGTACTTCTCTTCCTAAGTTCTCCATGTCAAGTACCATTCTCCATCCAGTCAGCCAAGATCAGAAATTCAGAATTATCCTTGACTCTTCTTTACCCTTTATTTTCTTGACTCCAACTAACTGCCAAGTCATTTTTGTTCTACTTGAATCTCCCTTTTTTTCCACTCACGTAGCCTCCTAATTGGTCTCTCTTCCACATAGCTGCAAAATTGGTATTCCTGAAACATGGATCTGACCATATTTCCCCATTCAGGAAGGACAGGTGCTCCTTACTTCCCCTAGAGTAGAGGTTCTTAATCGAAAGTCCCTGAATAAGGGTTTTGGGGATAGGTATGTGAACTTGAGTAGAGAAAACATTGTATCTTTATTTTTACTAACCTCTAACTGAAATTTAATATATTCTTCAATCATTTTAAAAAGGTTTTTCTGAGAAGGGGATTCAATGGCTTTATGAGATTGCCAAAGAGGACTGAGATACAAAAAGGGTTAAAAATTCCAGCTCAAGAGTAAAACAAACTCTTCCCTTTAACATTTTTTTTAAAGGAGCAGATAGCAAGTTTATTTGGTGAAAGCAGAGAGCAAATAGATGCAAGAGGACATGTGGTTCGGGTTGGAAGTAAGGAGGTTGGTAACCTTGAAAATGTAGTTAGTTGCTTCAGGGACAAGAGGATGATTTTCACACTGAGGAAGGGGTTCTTTGTGGAAAGGGGAGTTGTTCTCAGCCATTCAGCACCATCTGGACTGGCTCCGCCCCATGGGGCCCTTCACCCCAGCAGGATATGCCTCATTAACACTTCAGATTGATACAACATGCCCTGCCAACATTTCCACTTCTTCCTGTCATCTTCTCACCCTGGGTGATAAGGATGACTGTGCCATTCCCTTCCTTATCAAATACCAGAAGCCCTTCTACAGTCCTCATATATGCCCTGGTCCTTATTCTTTGCTACAGTCCGCAGTATTGGCAGAAAGTGTTCAAAGTCCAGCACTTTAATCTCATAACTCTTAGGATTCCCCAAGATCTTGGGCACCTCAGCATTGGTGGGATTCTGGCCCAGGGCTCCTATCCCAGCTCCACCCTGGCTGTAGATCTTTCCATTCCCTGTTTGATCAAGCAGCTGGAAGGCCTCCTTGAACTCTGCATTCTGATACTCCATGAAGTCACACATCTTGGCTGTACGGCTTACTTTCTCACTAGTACTCTCCCTTTAGCATTTAAAGCCTTTCATGATCTGACTCCAATTTATCTTAAGTTCACATGGTTTCCCATCCTGCATTGACTCTATATTCCAGTCACATTGGCAAACTTAACCTATATATATATCCATCTATCTCCTGCCTCCTTGAATCTGTATAGACTGAGCACTTGCTTGGAATGCTACTCACTACATAATGTCTATTGGAATCTCTATCCTCCATCTTAGGCTTGTGCTGAAGTGCCATTTCCTAAAATTAGACCTGTCAATCCCCACCTCCCTTGCCCAGTTAACTTTTTTTCTCTCATGAAATTACTTTTAATTGACCTTATGTTTATTTTGTATTTACTTATTCCTCTATGAAATGTGAGCTCCTTAACTTGTAATTCTTGTTTAGTGTAAACAGTGTTTGAAGGAGCAGCTAGGTGGTGCAGTGGATAGAATACCAGTGCAGAAGTCAGGAGGACCTGAGTTCAAATGTCACTTCAGACATTTGACACTCATTAGCTGTGTGACATTGGGCAAGTCCCTTAACCCCATTTGCCTCATCCTGGGTCACCTCCAGTCATCCTGATGAATATCTGGTCACTGGATTCAGATGATTCTGGAGGAGAAGTGAGGCTGGTGACCTGCACAGCCCTCCTTCACTCAAAACAAAGTCAAGCGCAAGTCATGTCATCATTTCTCTGATGGCATGGTCTTCTTTGGCAACGAAGGACGAACACACAAAAGCAATATTTGATATACATAACAGGTGCTTAATAAATTGTCTATTATATTGAATTTCATTTTGTCAGGGAATCAGTGAATGTTTCACAAAAGAATTGTCATTTGAATTGAGACTTAAAGGATTGTCAGGAATTAGGTTCTTAGCAAAAAGACTTTTGAGATAGCTTCTCACCAAAAGGCCTTGCTTTATTTAATTTTCCTAGTTGAATTAAAAATTTATAGAAATTTTTAGCAGTGTTTCTTCTTATATTGGAATTTCATATGAATTCTTCATGAGGTAGACCAGAAATGATTTCATTATTTTTCTAACTGGCTAGTGTATAGGAGACTGCATTATGTAGTTCATTTGAGAGTTAACTCTTTTTACCAGAGAGTGGCAGCAGAGCCCCACTGAGTGAGTAAAATGAAAAAGGAGGATATGTAATCCCTGGTATTTTGTATTTATACTTTAATGTTAAAACCTGAAGATTTCCTTGTGACTAAGTGTTGCATCTCATTTCATTCTAGGACATTATCTACTTCAGCATTCAGGTATACCATGAAAATGGTGAAGATTTTTTTTTTTTGAAATTTCTAACTTCTTATTTCTCTAATATTTCTTATCTTCTCAGTTGTGTAGCAATTAAAATATTCACATAGATTAAGAAACTAAATCTCAAATTATTCTTTGATTTATTTGATTGATTGATCTATTTGATTTATTCTCAAATTAATTTTTTGATCTGGTATATACACTCTGTGATTTCAAAGATAGCATAGAAGTTCAGGAGATTAACAGTTTACGTGTTTTCTCTACTTTTTATTTCCTTTAATTCCAGAAGCACAATAATTATCACATTGTGGTTATTTATGTTTACAGTTCGAAAATTCTAGTTTTTATGAAGGAAACACAGTATCCCTGAATGACATGAAAACTTAAGAATTTCTTTAGTTCTCCACAGACCAGGAACTGCTATGATTTCTGTGAGAATAAGCATAGCTATTCTAAAAGAAACACTGGCACTCAAAAGATTCATCCAAATGGTGCTTATTATTTTGGTGAAGCATTTGAATCCCTTAGCCTTGAAAATACCTTTGATTGCTTTTTGTTTTTTTAAAATGAGAAAAATAATCTCTCAATACTTTAGGAAAGGTAGACCTGTTTAATTTTTTGCCTTTGTATATACTCAGTGACTAGCATAGTACCTTCTTTGAACATAGTAGCCACTTAATAAGTGCATGTTTATTGAATAAATGGTTGCTATAACTCACCTTAATTGGAGTCACTGCCTTAGCTGTAAAAGTAGGTAGTACATTTTGATTCAGTTTAGTTTCTGTGTATGTGTATATATTATAGTAAGAACTTTGCCGAATTTTGGTCATATATCTTTTTTCCACTAGAGGGTGCAGCAAGAACTTGATTTGAAGTTACCATTCTGTTTACTTAAACAGGAAATAAACAGTGGGATTGTATCGCTGGTTGAGTACTATATGGCTGTGTGAAAGATTTGTAAAGATGAGTATAACTATTCTAATAACCCATGCCCATTTTTTCACTTTTATTATTGCAGGATACTGATTTTGGGATCCTATGAAAGAGAAACAAATATTCATTGCACACTTGAGTTGAGCAGTGGTGTTTGGGAAGAAAAACAAAGGAGTTCTATTAAGACGGTAAAATATCTTTATGTAAACCTACTTTTAATGTCAGTGTTGCTATGAATCACCCAAATAAATTGATGAGAAGCTCAGTCTTCAAGTTAATTACTTTTTCTTTTGTGCCCTTAGTTCTTTTAGTAATATCAAACATATTTAGATGACGTATGTGGATATATGTGCATTGGAGCAGAGAGATGGTATAGATGATAGAGCATAGGGTGTGGAATCAGGAAAATCAGACCTCAGATCTGCTCTTACATAGTTACTAGACGTGTGACCTTGGGCAAGTCACTTAACCTCTTTCTGGGGGTAATAATAGCAGCTCCTTGACAGGATTGTTATAAGGACCAATGAGATGATATGTATCAGGTCTCTATTATATCAATGTGACTATTGTATTACAGATAGAGTATTCATAATGAACCATATGAATACCTATTATTTGATTTGCTTATATGACAAACATCATCTTATATGAGATGCATTCTCAAAGTGTATAGCGTATGTTATTTTTAAATGGAGAAATTGGACAAGAAGAACTGCTCACCCGGGGTCCTCAAAAATCAATTACTGGCCCTAAAAATACAGTACCTGGCTTCCATTCCTTAATTTCTTATGTAGCAAATAGCATCATGTTTTATTATCTTATAGTGTAAGAATTTCAGACCTTGTAAAAACAAAAGAAACTTTAAGCCTTATGTTTTATGCAAATATTTTAAGTTAGCAATTCTCAAAGTAATCATTTATTAATTGCTTTATTCTAGTAGGCTAATTGCTGTTATTCTGAACTGTTTAACATACCTGTCTTTTATGTGTTTATGCTTTTGGGTGCTTGATATTTCATAGTAGCATTGTTTACAGAATTATATGGTTTCTTTTTTTGGAGCTATTTTTTATTTTACTTTTTTACTCAATTACATGTAAACAAAAAATTTTAACATTCATTTAGAAAATTTAATTTCCAGATTCTCTCTTTTCTTCTTTCCCCTTTCCCTTGTGGTTTCCTTTCTAAAAATTCTTCAGGATTTTATATGGGGAATAGAAGAAATTGCTTTGAAATAGAAAAGGTATTTATGATGTCAAGCAAGAAATTCATGTTAAGACCAATTTAATTCTCATATGATGATTTTGGTATGTAAATTGATTATGGATTCTGTATAGAAGCTTCAAAACATCGTAAGTGTATGTTTTGTCATTGTGTAGGTGAAAAGAATGCTTAGTATCTTAAATGACTTTGAGGGCTTTTATAAAAAGATGGTTTTTTTGGTCTCTTAATGTTTATAATGAAACTCCAGTGTGATTCATGCTTTTAACAGTTGGTGGCAGTATCACCAAGCCCATAATTATATCTAAAAAAGAAAATATCATTTGCAAATAAAGGAAAAGTAGTCATCATCATCAGTATCACAGTATCATCTCATTCAGAGATATTTTAAACAAGTAATTGAAAAGAAATTCCTTTATTGGAACCACAGTGAGAGGGCTTGTAAGATGCCATGTTGTTTGGAAGGTAGTCTTGCCATCTTTTACCTTAAACATAACCCCATGTAAGCCTATCATAATCCACAGTGAATTCTTGTTTTCCATGAAGATAAAATGACGTTTCATTTTCATTTAAATTTAAATTCTTTCTTAACAAGCAACTTTCCCAGTGAATGAATAGTCTCTTGACTTTCTTCAAGGATGAGTGCATCTTTTTGGTGGAGGAGCCAGCAAAGGGAGATTCATTTCTGGATCAGACTCTTGCCAGTAGGGAGGAAAATAGTGGGCTCTTTGGGGGAGGGGTCTCCACCTCTGAAGAGTTTCTGACAGAAAAAAGTCAGGACTGGTTTAACCGTGTACCTTTGATTTGGGGAGGACACATTCAAAGGACAGGTAGAACTGAAGGAAGGATAGGTTGATCCCTAGAGACTTAACATCATCCTTTGAAGAAAGGCCAGGAAGGATAAGAATTCTTCAAGAATGAAAATACCAGATACAAAGAGAAATAATTTTGAAAAAGAGGAAATTGTCAAAAGAAAGTGAAATGATATGCAGAGTACTTAGCAACTAAAGTTCCCTAGCCCACAACCATATACAAAAGATTAAAGCAAGAATAGATAGAAAAAGAGGCTATGGTATTACAAAGTATTATAAGGGTAATGTGAAGAGTTATAAATCTTAGAATGAACTAAGGCTGGCAAAGAAAGCTGAGGACAACAAAGAGGTGTTTTTTTTTCTTTGTCCTTAAATACTAGATTGTATAAAAGAGGAGATTCAAGGAAGGAATAAGACTACTGTTCAGCATTAGAGACAATAAATACTGACATCAGGGAAGTCAGAGCTGTTCAGCCCTTATTTTCCCTGTGTTATGTCTTATGTTTTTCCCTGCTAAACGAGAATTACCTTTGGATGGGAATGTACAGGCTATAAGGACTAGTAAGGAGACAGTAATATAGCAGTATTGCCCTCTGTGTTTTCAGATTCCCTGTCCCAGAGGAAATACTTCTTCTGGTGCTGACATAAATAACTGGGGGGAGGGGTGGGAGGTTGATTGTTTGAACCATGTTTGAGGTTGTAAGCAAATGGGAGAAAGGCTACAGAATTGGAAAACAGCGTATATATTGTAGTAATTTTCAGAAAGGGAGGAATAGAATAGAATTAGAGGCATACTATATAGGCCCTTGAAAACTTGGCTTTCATTCATAGGAAAATTCAAAAAATGTATTACTAAAGGAATGAAATGGTTAATGAGAAGACACTATGATCAGAAAAAGCCTTTAAGAACAAGTTTTACCAGACTAACCTGTTTCCAGTTTTGATATGATTACTAAACTAATAGCTTAGGAGAATGCTATAAAAGTTAGGAGAGCATTTTATATTCCTTTATATAATTCTTGTGGAAAAAAGTGGTTCAGTATCAGATTGGAAGAAGATTTCCAATATAGTGCTTGGAGGGATTTGTGCATGGTTATGGATGCTTTTTTATTTTTAAATTAGTTTATTTTAAACTTAAGTACTAAAACTTAAATACACAATAAGAAAAAAAGAAATATTGTGAACTTACATACAAAATGAGAAAAGGAAAAAAAGCATTGCCATATGCACAACAGAATGTAAGAGAGGATTCAAAATATACAGCAATACAGTTCCATTTTAAGAAAGCCTACATAATAAATACTATACATTGTGTTCCAAACTGTCCATCTTTTCTTTGTTTCCTTCTAAGTTTTCTTTTGTTCTCTGCTATGTAGTTTTTGCCTTGTTCTTTTTTCTCCTTCCTCCCACTCCTCCCCATCTCCAAAGGCTACAATTAAGTGTGGATATATATTTTTATGTGTGTGTATGTATGCGTGTATATCTATACACGCATACATCTACACATAATATATACACACATACATATACACAAACACGTACATGCATACAATTACATACACATACATGTACTCAGATATCTATAATCATGCTCATATAGACATATACATTCATATGTATCTATGTAAGACTGTACTGTACTTGTCTGTTCTCTGTTTCTGTGAGGTTGGATAATGTTTTCCTTCATAGATCCAAGTCTTTCCATATTTTTCTAAGTCCCCATAGTTTCCTGTGCCACAGCAATATTCCAGTCTTATATACTATCAGTTATTTTAAATAGTCTAAAACAATATTGATCAGTATAATTGGCTTATAGTATAGTTTCCCTGTTTTTCCCTTTTGATTAAATCTACTTTAGCTTTAACTTTATCTGAGATATCTCATGATTACTATCTCTATTCCTTTTTCCCTAACAAATCCTACTCCTGAATTTTATTTTGTTTGTGTGTACCTCTCATTTTCTATCCCTCCTAACTCCTCTACTTTTCTTCTACCCACTACTTTGCCCACCTATTACTTAACCTAACTCCCCTCACCAGAGACCTCCTCCCTATCCCCTTAGTCTTTTATTTCCTTCTGAATTTAGAAGACTTTTATACCCTTCTAGATATATATGTGTGTGTGTATATATATATGTATGTATGTATGTATTGTTCCCTTTTTAACCCATTTCTGATAAGAGTAGGGCTCCAGAACCACCAGCCTTCCCCCACCCCCATCTAATTACTCTGTGTCAGTTCTTCCTCTTGCGCCTCATTTGTATAAAATAATTACTCTTTTCACCTTTTCCTAAACAGTTTTACTTTTTTAGAATCACATCACACTCAGGTCTACCCCATTCACATTACTCAATTGCTAATAACAGTTTTAGGCATACATTTTACATTTTCTCATATAAAAAGTGAAGCCGGTCCTCTTATACTGTTTTTGTTTTCAGTGCCTTGGAATTAATAACAACAGTGATGGCAGTAATGATAGATAGCATGTATATAGCACCTAGTTTATGCCAAACACTGTCCTTAATGCATTACAGATAGCTTATCTGATCCTTATAACAACCCTGGGAGGTAAGGTGCTATTATCTTCCCTACTTTATAGTTGAGGAAACCGAAGTAAAAAGAAGTTAAATGACTTGTCTAGGATCATACAGCTAGTAAATGTCTGAGATCTGATTTGAACTTAGGTTTTGCTGACTTTAGGCCCAGTGCTGTATCCACTACATTACCTCGCTGTCCTATATAAAAGTGATAAAAGGCATAGTTGACACATTTATCCAGTTTGCAAATGACACAAAGTTGGGAGAGAGAGCCAAGAAACTGGATGGTAGTTTTTAAAATGATCTTGACAAGGTAGAATGCTGGGCCAAATCTAATGAGAAGAAATTTTATAGACATAAATGTAAAATCTTAGGCAGGTTTTCAAAATCAGCTTTTTAAATAGAAGATTTAAATAGAAGATAAATAGGAGGCATGGTGAGATGACAAAATAACAGTATGTCTGAAGTAAAATCTGAGGGCCTTTATAGATTGCAAACTCACATGAATTAATAATGGCACATGGCAGCCAAGAACGCTAATGCAATCTTACACTACACTAATAGAGGCATACCTTCTAAGGAAGAAGGAGGTAATAATCCCACAGTATTCTGTTCTGGATTATAGTATTCATTCTGAATACTACAATTTAAGAAGCGTAGATATTGGTAAACTGGAGAGCATCCAGAGGAAGACAGTAATAATGTTGAAGAGCCTTGAGCATATGCTATATGAAGATTGGCTTGGGGAAGTAGGGATGTTTACCTTGGAGAAGAGGAAGCTTGGAAGGAATTTTTTTTTAATTATATCTTTTTTTTGAAAGGATGGAAGAAAATACCTTTTCACCAAGAAAGTAACCTTATTTTTTTCTCCTTTTTTGGGCATTTTTCCAGCCAGTTACTTGACTTTTGAGTCCTTTGTCAAGTGAAGGGTATGCTCTAGGGACCTGTAAATTCTCAGTTCCTCCAAAGTGGCACAATCAAGGGAGAAGAGTTTACTCTTCTCCTAGCTTGCACTCTGGTGTGTGAGCAACCATAAACACTCTTTTCTACCCAGGATCTGTGAGCAGAATTCCCTGTCCATTGCCACCACCAGCTCCACCATGCCAGCACTCACCCCAGGACTGCCACTCAAGACGGAGACTCACATCAGCTGCTTGATTCACCCAGGGTCTTGAGGGCGAGGGTCCCAAAAGTACTGCTTCCCTGAGGCCAGGGCTGGGGCCAGACCCCTCCCACCCAGGTGAAAGAGCTTTCTTATTGACCTTTGAAGCTGTCTTTGGTGTTTGTAGATTGGGAAATCTGGAAACCTCAGCTGCTACCTTTGATTTTGCACCCTGAAGCCTTCTCCATTCCTGTCCATGTAGTACTGCTTGCCAAAGCTGGGCTTCACTCAGCTCTGAAACTGGTGCGATGGACCTTTCCTGTTGACCTTCCAGGCTGTCTTGGGCTGGAAATCTCTTTCACTCTGCCATTTTGTGGTTTCTGCTGCTCTATAATTTCTTTGGAGTCATTTTTTGGAGGTATTTTATGGGCAATGGGAGGAGAGCTGGAGCAGGTCTGTCTTTTGACTTTGATTGTTTCTTGATATCTCCTAGAGTCATTAGCATCTACTTGCCCATTTCTGATTTTTGAGGGATTATACTTTTCCCAGTAGACTTTTGTACCTCTTTTTCCATTTGGCTATTCTCTTTTTTAGGGAGTTCTTTTGTAAAGTGAATTGTTGAACCTCCTTTTCATTCAGGGAATTTGTGTGCCTTTTTTTTTTTGACTAGTAGACTACTTGTATTTTTTAAGGTGTTGTTTTCTTCAATATTTTTTATGCCTCTTTTTCCAAGCTTTTAATTAGCTTCCTAATTTTCTTGCATCTCTCTCATTTCTTTTCCCTGACACCACAATAGCTTTTTAGTATGGTCCAGTTTTTTGTCGCTGTTGTTGTTTGCTTATTTTCTCAGCCTGTTTTCTTGACTTTGGGCTTTATGTTAAAGTTTTGGACTGTGCTCACCTGGGGGTGGAGAAGCACCATTCCAAGCTTCAGATTTTTTCATACCTGTGTTTTCAGAGCTAGTTCAGGGTGGGGAGAATCTGAAACTTTACAGTTCTTCCAAGGTGGTATGATCAATGTTTCTGTTCTGTGCTCTGATCTTTACCCAGGAAGGGACCTCTGCTTCCCTGCAGCTGCAAGCACTAGTATTGCTTTTGGCTCTAGGACTTTAACCAGTGCCCATGCTCCCTTGTGACTGATAATAAATGCTCCTCTCTGTCCTGGAACTGTGACCCAACTTCATTTGGGCAGCAGAGTAGCAAGTTAGTGCCAAAAAAAAGGTCCCCTAGATTTTCATTCTCTCTATTTGTCTAACTCCCTTACTGTCTCTGGGCTGAGAGTTACTTAAGCTGCTGTTGCTGCCAGTGCTGTAGCCACCTCTCAAGCCCACCACTGGTGCTCCTGCTCTTTGTGATGTAGGCCAGTCCCTATCCCAGTGTAATAGACCTCCCCTGACAGTCTCTTAAGTTGTTTTAGGCTTGAAAAATGTTGTTACCCTGACCTTGTGTTGGCTCTGCTGCTCCAAAATTTGATTTGAGACATTCTTTTAGAGTAGTTTGCAGTAAAATGTTGGGAGAGTTCAACTGAGTTGCTGCCTTTCATCATATCTTGTAGCACAATAGTATTCCATCACCATCATACACCACAGCTTGTTGAGTTATTATTCCCCTTTTGATGGTCATCCCTTCAATTTTTAATTCTTTGCCACCACAAAGAGTTGTTATAAATAGTTTTGTAAATATAGTTCCTTTTCCCTTTTCTTTGATCTCTTTGGTGTACAGATCTAGTAGTGCTATTGGCACCTCCTATATCTATATGTAAGACATGGAGAATTATGGGGGAGGGGAAGATTCAGAGAAGTATAAGACATAGTCCTAGATCTAATGAAGCTTGAAATCTCATTTGAGAAATAGAACATAATACATTCATGCTAAAAAATAATAACAACAGCACTCTTTGTGTTAGCCAAGAACTGGAAATCAAGGAGATGCCCATCAATTGGGGAATGGCTTAATAAATTGTGGTATATGAATGTAATGGAGTACTATTGCGCCATAAGAAATGATGAACAAGAAGACTTCAGGGAGGC
>JAQQSK010010891.1:0-12499 GCA_028658325.1 Potorous gilbertii | reverse complement strand
GATCTCTTTCAGGAGGTGATCAGTGGATTCTTTCAATATTTATTTTACCTTCTGGTTCTAGAATATTCGGTCAGTTTTTCTTGATAATTTCATGAAAGATGATGTCTAGGCTCTTTTTTTGATCATGGCTTTCAAGTAGTTCCATAATTTTTAAATTGTCTCTCCTGGATTTATTTTCCAGGTCAGTTGTTTTTCCAATTAAATGTTTCACATTATCTTCCATTTTTTCATTCTTTTGGTTTTGTTTTGTAATTTCTTGGTTTCTCATAAAGTCATTAGTTTCCATCTGCTCCATTCTAATTTTTAAAGAACTATTTTCTTCAGTGAGCTTTTGAACCTCCTTTTCCATTTGGCTAATTCTGCTTTTTAAAGCGTTCTTCTCCTCATTGGTTTTTTGGACCTCTTTTTTCAACTGAGTTAGCCTATTTTTCAAGGTGTTATTTTCTTCAGCATTTTTTAGAGTCTCCTTTAGCAAGCTGTCGACTTGCTTTTCATGATTTTCTTGCATCACTCTCATTTCTCTTCCCAGTTTTTCCTTCATTTCTCTTACTTGATTTTCAAAATCCTTTTTGAGCTCTTCCATGACCTAAGACCATTGCATATTTACTTTGGATATTTTAGGAGCCTTGACTTCCTCTGAAGTTATGCATTGTTCCTCCTCATCTGAAAGGATGGAAAAAAATACCTATTCACCAAGAAAGTAACTTTCCCCATTTTTTCCCCCTTTTCTGGGCATTTTCCTAGCCAGTTATTTGACTTTTGAGTCCTTTGTCAAGAGGAGGGTATCCTCTGGGGACCTGTAAGTTCTCAGTTCCTCCAAGGTGGCACAATCAAGGGAGAGAAGTAAACTCCTCTCTTGGACTTTTCTGCCCAGAATCTGCAAGCAGTAGAATTCTCTCTCGACAGCTGCCTCCAGCTCTTCCGCTGCCAGAACTCCTCCTCAAGGGCTGGACTCAGGGCTGAGATTCACATTAGCTGCTCAGTTCCCCTAGGGGCTTTTGACTGAGGGCTCCACAAATGGACACTGCTGTCCCAGCTGCTGCCTGGGATTGCGGCTAGGGGAGGACCCTGCTTCCTTCTTGCCCAGTTGAAAAAGCCCTCTCACTGACCTTTGAATCTATCTTTGATGTTTGTGGGCTGAGGGATCTGAGAATCACCACTGCTGCTGGAGTTTCTTCCTCCAAGGCCTGTTCTGGACCTGCACTCTGCTCCATGTCTGGTGCAATAGACCTTTCCTGTCGGCCTTCCAGGTTACCTTGGGCTGGAAATCTCTTTCACTTTGTTGTTCTGTGGCTTCTACTGCTCTAGAATTTGTTGAGAGTCATTCTTTGCAGGTATTTTATGGGCTGTGGGGGAAGAGCTAGAGTATGTGCATCTTTCTACTCCGCCCTCTTGGCTCTTCCCCCCCAACTCAATAATTCTTAAATGACCTCTCCTGGATCAATTATCCAGACCAATTGTTTTTCTAATGAGATATTTCACATTTTCTTCTATTTTTTTCATTCTTTTGTTTGATTATTTCTTGAAATATTGTTGAGTCATTGCTTCCACTCAGTTCTAATTTTTAAGGAATTATTTTCTTCAGTGAGTTTTTATATTTCTTTTTCCATTTGGCCAGCTCTATTTTTTAAGTCATTCTTTTCTTCATTGGATTTTTATGCCTCTTTTACCATTTGGACTGTTCTGTTTTTCAAGGTGTTGTTTTCGTCAGTATTTTTTGTACCTCCTTTACCAGACTGTTGATTCTTTTTTCATGATTTTCTTGCATCATTCTCATTTCCCTTCCCAATTTTTCCTTTACTCTCACTTGATTTTTAAATTCTTTTTGAGCTCTTCTGTGGCCTGGGGCCAATTCATATTTTCTTTGAGGCTTTGAATGTAAGAGTTTTGACTTTGATATTTTCTTCTCAGTTTGTGTTTTGATCTTCCCTGTCATCATAGTAACTTTATGTAGTCAGGATCTTTTTTTGTTGTTTGCTCATTTTCCAGCCTATTTCTTGACTTGTAACTTTATATTTTATCTGGGGCTCTGCTTCCAGAGTGGAGGGGCCTCTGTCCCAAGATCCAGGTGTTTTTGTGCAACTGTTTTCAGAAGTAATTTTGGGGACCTGTAAGTTTTCACCTTTTCCAAGGTGATATGATCTAGGAAGAAGTGTGTTCACTGCTCTCCTGGCCTGTGCTCTGGTCTGTGAGTGACCACAAGCACTCTTTTCCACTCTGGAACTGTGATCAGGATTCCTGCTCCCCTGTGGCCACAAGCTCTGCTGTGCTAGTGCTCCTCCTCATCCTGGGACTGACACTTATGACTGGGACTCAGATCCAAGTATGGGCAGTACAACAGAGTCCTGCCCCTGGTGCAAGCAAAGGGACCCCTGTAAATCTCCTTCTGACTGGTTGTTTAATCTCCTTAATATCTATAGACTGAGATGTAGGAAAACCACCATTGCTGCCACAGATTCAGTCACCTGCAAGACCTGCTCCTGGTACCCTGGGTTCCCAGTCTGCACTGGTACAACCTACACTGGCCTGTTCTCCATTCACACCCTGGTGCAGTAGAATTTTCCTCCCAAACTTCTAAGTGGTCTTGGGCTGGAAAATTGTTTCACTGTGTCTTTCTGTGGGTTTTGCTGCTCTTGAATTTTTGAGTCATTATTTAAAGGTATTTTGAGGGGTTTAGGGAAGAGCTCAGGCAACTCTTGCCTTTACCCCACCATCTTGACTCTGCCCCATCATTTGTCATTTCTGATAGGTATGAGGTAGTACCTCAGAGTTGCTTTAATTTGCATTTCTCTAATCATTTGTGATTTAGAACAATTTTTTAAAGTCTCTCTTATCCTTAAAAAAAAACCTCTTTTCAGTGTAGTCCCCTCAGGCTAACATCTTTTTTCCCTTCAAAAATCAGATTTTTCAAAGTTTCCCTATTTGTTACTTTCATTTTCTCAGTTCCTGGCCATCTCTTAGCCCTTCATGTATTCAGATTTCCAACCCAAACAGTTGCTATTCCTGCTATATTCTTACTGTTCCTTGAGCTGAGTATTCCACCTTGTACTCCCATCCTCCAGTCCTGGTATGTGTTCTCTCCTTACCTCTGGCTCTTACAAGCTTCCTTCAAGGCTCAGTTCTGGTGATTACCCCTCCTTCTTGAAGCCTCCTGCTGCCCACCAGTTATTAATTCATCCATCCACCCATCAACAGGCATTAATGCCTACTCTGTGCCAGGTAATGTGCTGGGTACTGAAGACAGAAAGAATTAAATCATCCCTATATTCATGGAGCTTACATTCCAGATGGGAAGACAGTAAGAGTGTGTGTGTTGGGGGGGGGAGCGGCATGAGAAGGTGGGCATGTGTGTGTATAGAAGACAGAAATAGAGATTAGACGTGTGATTTCACTATTTTTGGAAACTCTTAGGACAGCTGTGGAAGTCATAGTCTTAGAGAGCTTCCCAGAACATTCAGTGACTAAGTAATTTGCACAGCATCATATTGCCAGTATGTCAGATAACTCAGGGCCTTCCTGGCTTCAAGGCTAATTCTGTGAGATTCATTGTGCAATTCTGCACCTCATAAAATAAATATAAAGAGAATAAATACAAAATAGTCTAGCATGAGCTAGTTTGGGATGGATGGCACAAGCGGCAGGGCTGAGGGACAGTGGACAAGAAGACTTGAATTTTGTCTTGAAGGAAAATGGGCCTTCTGTGAGGCAGAAGTAAGGAGGAATTGTATTTGGAGGGCAAGTTTTCTCTCTCTCTCTTTCTCTCTCCTCAAGTCACCTTGTATTTACTTTACTTTTCTGTTTTTGTGTTTAACCTGCCATTAGAACGCAAGCCCGTGGAAGGCAGGGATTCTTTCATTTTTGTCTTTGTGTATTCCCAGCACTAAGCACAGTAACATAGTTGGTGCTTACCTAAATGCTTATTAAATTGGAGTGAATTGCATTTATCTGAATTTTCCAGAATCAGGACCCATTCAAGGCAACAAACTGTCTTCTAGCTGGGTGTCTCAGAAATCACCTCAGGGATCTAAAATCATGACTCTTAGCTTTGTGTTGGCGGTGGGGAAAGGGGCACCTTGTCTGATATTCCCCACAGACTGGACACAAAAGGATGATGTCTTGGGGCAAAAGACATTTCAGCTTACAGCATCCATGTACTCAATGCTATTGGCTCTCCAGATACCACACACATCCTCTGTTCTGCTTGGTCACTTCACAGTCCTATGAGACTCCAGCTACACAGCCCACACTCCTGGCCCCTCCTATTTTTATGCTCCTGGCAGGTTTACCTTCACACAAGATTGACTTTAGCATTCAGCCTGTCACCTGATTCCTCCATTTGGCCTTGGGTCTCTGCCCTTCTTAGAAGGCAACATATTGACGATAAGGGTCTCTAGCTCTTCACAAAATTTGTCTTTGACTTCATCAGGGTTTTTCATGGTGGGAGCATAGGCACTGATGATGGTGGTATGGCATTTTCCTGCGAGTGGCAATCGCGTTGTAATAAGCCTGTCATTCGCTCCTTTTGGCAGGCATGTCAGAGGCAACAAGGTGCAATGGAAAGAGCCTTGAACTGGAGTGTTGACTTGGAGTCACAGGACTTGAGTTCTTGGGCACTTATTACCAGTGTCATCTTGCGGAAATTAGTTCACCACTCTGGGCCTCAGTTTCTTCATCTGTAAAATGGGAGGGCTGCATTAAATGATGTTTAGGGTTGATCCCGTCCTGTTCTCATCATCTGTGTGTCTGTCCTTCATGGTGCTGCAGCACAGCAGGTCTCTTGTCACCTTTTCTATGCTCTTTAATGCATATCTGTTGGACCATGTTTTTGTACTTTCTGGCCTGAATTATTTCAATTCTATTTAGGAGGTTCAAAAACAGTTAGAGGAAATGAAAAAGAAATCTGAGAATGAAATGAAACGACTGGAAGAAGAGAAAGCCGCCCTGAATATGAAGCTTCAAGATTCTTTTCTTGAGGTAAGCTCTTCTCTTAAAGAAACACAAAACCTCTATTAACTGCTATATGCTGCAAAAATAGTTGCAGAGGGTACAGAAAGGTGGGAGTGCTCCAGTTGTGGGATTTGTCATTTAACTGACCAGTCAGGAATCCCAGGGACTGACCACAGAAGTTAAGAATTCCCCTTCTCTTCTACCTTTTCTTCATGCAAACCATCAGGCATATCTTTTCCATTAGTCTAGCGCAATGTAGAGGCTTAATATATGTTCACTGAGTATTACTGTTTAATCATGAGGGAGCAATTGAATTTGTTAGCCAGGCTTTTGTGCATTTATCTGAGATATTTAAAAGAGACACAGAAGAGTACAGAAAAGAGTTCAGACAGGACACAGGTGATTTCCCTGTCACTCCTCTCCATTCCTAGATCATTGCTCCATCATCTCTCCTCAAGTTCACATTGCCACCCTGGATGCTGAGTTTGAGATAAATGTCCCAACTTACTGTTCCTGCTCTAGTCAGTCTAGTCTGGAAAAGATAATGGGAAAGTTGCATTTAAGAATGTTCTCATCATTCAAGGATCTTCATTTAAGTGGAATGGAGAAAAAAAGAGGACCAGAAGTAGAGAAACATGGGTTCTCCTCATGTTGTCTGTGTTCTTGTCTCAGGCATTATAGTCTCCCTTCTGCTGCCCCTGCTGGATGACCAGGGTAGGTAGGAGATATCATTAGTAGATCACAGGCTCTAGGAGCTGGGTCAGCAAGTACCTTACCCTTTGGGGTCTCAGTTTCCTCACCTATAAAACATGATCTCTGGGAAGACTTAGGTAAGTCAGTGTGAAAGGATCTAAGCAGAACCAGGGAAAACATATACGCAATGCCCACAAAAATGGAACTGGAAAGAACAAAAATAATTGAATGCTCTGTAATTATTTTTGATAATTTTTTCATAATGAAATGGAAAATCAATCAATGCAAACATTTCCATGTACAGAGAAGGCCAGAGAATGGGGGTTACATACAAAATTTTGCATCTATTACATATAGGTTTTTTTATAAAATATTAAATTTGATATGGTAGTAGGGAAGAATGAATGAAGCATTGATTAAGCACCTTACTATGTGCAGAGTACTTGGCTATGTGATGGGAATGCAAATAGAAAGGCAAGACAGTACCTCAAGAAGCTCCCATGCTGATGGCAGAAGCCACACAAGTAGAAAATGACAGTTGCCCCTCTGATGGAGAGCTCATGGGGTACAGTGGCCAACAAGAGAGTAACGCTTCTCCTTGAATGCTGTTTCCACTGATAAAACTGAACTGTTTTACAATACCAGACCATACCTGTAGAAGGTGAAGGAGACTAGACTGAACCCATGGCTGGTCCCAGGCCACAATCAGGTTGATGTTTTCTATTTTAAACAACAGCGGCTTGTGGGTTTGGTTTCTTCTAAAAGTTGAGAGCCAGAAAATAACTTCTGTTTAATGTTATTCCATTAATAGGGTTCTCTTCACTAGAAGGTTGACTGTATGATAAGCCATTAAAGCAGGATTTCTTAACCTAGAGTCCAGGAATTTATTTTAAAAGGTATTTTGATAACTGTATTTTGACATAATTTCTGTCCTTTTTTATTCTTTGTATTTATTTTATGCATTCAGAACTATTATTTTGAGAAGGGGTCCTTGACACAAAAAAGATTAAGAACTTTGCATTAAAGTAATTTTATTTATTTGATATCATCCTTTTAAAAATTGTATTTAAAAATTTTATTTATTTGCATATTATTAATTTTCAGCATTCACTTTTATAAGATTTTGGGTTCTGAATTCCTCCCCCCACCATCTGCTAACCCCTCTAAGATGGGGTGCAATCTGATATAGGTTATACATGTAAAATAATATTAAACATATTTCCACATTATTCATGTTGTAAAAGAAGAATCAGAACAAAAGGGAAAAAAAACCACAGGAAAGAAAAAAAAGAGAAAATAGTATGTGTCAATTTGCATTCAGACTCTGTACTTCTTTCTCTGGATGTGGATCATGAGTCTTTCAGAATTGGCTTAGATTATTGCTTTGCTGAGAAGAGCTAAATCTATCAAAGTTGGTCATCTCACAATGCTGCTGTTAACTGTGTACCGTGTTCCCTTGGTTCTGCTCATTTCACTCAGCTTCAGTTCATATAAGTCTTTCCAGGTTTTTCTGAAATCCACCTGCTCATCATTTCTTATGGAACAATAGTATTCCATTACATTCACATACCACAACTTGTTTAGTCATTCTCTAATTGATGGGCATCCCCTCCATTTCCAATTCTTTGCCACCACAAAAAAGAGCTGCTATAAATATTTTTGTACGTTACCTATTTTTTTTTGAAGCTATATTCTCTCCCTTTCATCTACTGTAGCAAATGCATTTAGAGGTAGAGTGGCCTGCTGGGAGTTGTAGAAGAGTGAAACAAAACTACGCTAAATTTCTATGACTATTTTTACATTAAATACATAATTTAAAATGAGGCCTTTTGCTTAAGGCACAAGGCAAAGACATGGTCATGCCTACAGACATATGGTGCATGTATTAGGCATATGGGGCTATTTAAATATAAACCTACAGTTCTTTTTGCAAAAACAAAGCAGCCACAATCTGGGCATTGGTGCCTCTAGTCCCCAAACAGTGTAGATGCTCAGGCCTAGAGTTCTCATTTCACTGCCCTAAAGTACAGTGCTCCCACTGGGCCTCATCTCCTTCCATTGTCTGCATTTTGAACTCTTCTCCCCAGCTAACTTAAAAAAAGTTTTATTGATGTGTTTTATTTTTACATTACAAATATTTGCAGATTGCCTCCACTTCGTGGGGGATCTCTTGTAACTAAGTAAAACAATTAAACAAAATTAGCAATACAGGGGCCTCATTTGAAAATGTCTGCAACATTGTATATTTGTAGCCCCTCTCCATTTTTTATATTATCTTAAAAATTAACAGAAATCTATTTTCCCTCTCCTATTTCACCCCATTGGAAAAAGAAAAAGAAAAAAAACAAATTCCTTGTAAAAAATATGCATAGTTAAGCAAAACTAGCTCCTTTGTGGTCTGTATACAAAACACAGACACACACACGTCTCATTCTGCACCTTAAATCCATTGCCTTTTTGTCAGGAGATGAATCCTATATTTCATTATCATAGGTCTTCAGTAATCATGGATGGTCACTGTTCTTACAGATCTTACCAGTATTACGTCTTTACGATGTCGTTGGCATTGTAGAGTTGGCGTGTTTCTGGTTCTGCACATTCATTCTTAATCAGTTTATGTCTTGCAAATTTTCCATTTTTACATATTGATGCTATTAGTTACATCTTTTTGGTTCTGCCAACCTCACTCTCCGTCAGTTCATACAAGTTCTCCCATGTCTCTCAGAAATCTATTTTCTCATTTCTTAAACACCATAGTAATTCTTTTACATTCATATGCCACAACTTATTCAACTACTCTTCAGTTTGTGGTTGTCTCTTTAGTTTCCTTTCTTACTGTAAAAATTTTCCTTTTTTTTTTTTAATCTTTTGAGGGGTATTAGGTACAGGTATAGTAGGGGGAGAACTGGGTCAAAGGGTACATTCTGTTCAGTAATTTTGTACATCATTCAAATTGCTTTCCACTATAGTTGAGCTCATTCTCAGTTCTACCTACAATGTATCTGTGCACCCATTTTCCCATAATTTCTTAAATATTGTGTCATTTTTTCCCTTTTTGTTTTCTTTGCTAGATGGAAAAGGGTATGACATAGAATTAGTTATAATTTGGAGCATTTATTTATATGGCTATAGATAGCCTAAATTTCACTCCTTCAGCACTTCCTGTTCAAGTCTTTAGATCATTTATCAATGGGGAATGGCTCTTATTATTATAAATTTCAGTCATTTCCTTATATGTTTTAGAAATGAAACTTGCTACAAATCTTTTCCTCATAGTTGTTTCTCTTTTCATTTTAGTTTTATTTTATTTCTGTGCAAAATAAATTTTATATATTAAAAATTATCTACTTTATGTTATTTTGTCATGAACTTTTCTTGTATTCAATATTTAATAGGTGATTTTTCCCTCCACATATATTTGTTCATGGTATGACCCTTTGAGGCTAGGTCACACATCCATTTGGAGTCCATCTTGAAATAAGATGTGAGCTATTGTTCTAAGTCTAATTTCTTTCATACTGTTGTCCAGTTTTTACAGCAATTTTTGTCTAATAGTGAATCTTTATTCTAGTAGCTGAGGTCTTTGTATTTACCTGGTTCTAAAGTATTAGAAGCATTTGCTTCTGTATGTTTTGTATTTGTCTGATTCTTAAACTGATCTATTTTGTTGTTATTTGGTCATTTTAGTTGCGTCTGACTCTTTATGACCCCATTTGGGGTTTTCTTGGGAAAGATACTGGAATGGTTTGCCATTTCATTATTCAGCTCACAGATGAGGAAACTGAGGCAAACAAGGTGAAGTGACTTGCCCAGGGTCATACAGCTAGTAACGTCTGAGGCCGGATTTGAACTAGGGAAGATGAGTCTTCCTGACTCTAGGGCTGGCATTCTATCCACTGTGCCACCTAGATTTCCCTAATCTACTTTTTTTTAACAGTATGAAATTGTTTTTAAAATTACTACTTTGTAGTATAAATTTGAGATATGACATTTTTGGGCCCCCTTTGTCTCCCGCTTCTTTTCATTATTTCACTTAAGATTCTTGACCTTTTTTGCTTCCATATGAACTTAATCATAATTTTTTTCTACTTCTACAAAGTAATCCTTTAATAGTTTGATTGTTAAGGCATTGAATAGATAAGTTATTTTTGGTATTGTCACTTTATTGTATTGACTCATCCTATTCACACGCAATTAATATTTTTCTAATTTTTATGTCAAAATTTGTGTAAATAGTGATTCATAGTTTTATTATATAGTTCTTGTGTGTATCTTGGCAGGTAGACTGCCAAGTATTTTATATATTTTGTAATTGGGACAGCTAGGTGATACAGTGGATGGAGCACCAGTGCAGGGGTCAGAAGGACCTGAGTTCAAATCTCACCTCAGACACTTGACACTCACTAGCTGTGTGACCTTGGACAAGTCACTTAACCCCAACTGCCTCATCCTGGGTCATCTCCAGTCATTCTGATGAATATCTGGTCACTGGATTCAGATGGCTCTGGAGGAGAAGTGAGGCTGGTGACCTGCACAGTCCCTCCTCACTCAGAACAAAGCCAAGCACAAGTCATGTCATTATTTCTCTGATGGCGCGGTCTTCTTTGGCAATGAAGGTCCAACACACATACATATTTTATAATTAGTGGAATTTCTTTTTTTATCTCTTCTTACTAGGTCTTATTGGTATTACAAATACTGATACTTTGTGTGAGTATTTTATATCCTGCCAATTTGCTGGAGTTACTGTTTCAGTTCATTTTTAGCTGCCTCTTAACAGTTCTTTAAGTTCACAGTCTTATCCTTATAATGTCAGAGCTGCAGCTTGTGACTTCCTCCTTCTCCTCCCTCTCATCCAATACCTCGCCTCCTTAGGGCTAAGCTTCGATAAGGCCGTGTCTTCTAGAGTGAGATGGTTATTCTGAAAAATGCATCTTGCCAATGTGCAAAATAGGATGAGATTCTTCACAATCCCCAGGTCATGTTTGTACATTTTAACAATAATGTAGAGCAGGAGAGCAGATACCTGAGGGCACATGATAGGTGTCTTTAAGCATTTAAAGCTGCCACATGGAGGACAGTTTAGACCAAGGGTGGGGATTCAGTCAAAGAGCTGCACTTGAGGACCTGTAGGGTCACCTGTGGCCTCAAGCCTGCAGTTTCCCCACCCCAGACTTTTTCTGTTTGGCCTCAGATTAGGTACAAACAGGAACAATGGGTACAAGTAGCAATAAGGATGACTTTTAATGTCAGGAGAAACTTTCTAATATTGAAAGCTGTTGGAAGTGGAGTGGGTGTGGGTTCCCTCTCTTCAAATGTATACCAGATGTTGGGTAAATTATAGTGGTCCTCTCTTCATGTAGAAGTTGGGCTAGATGGCTGCTCAGGTCCCTTCTCCCTCTCAAATTCTGTGATTGTGTGATAACAAGAGCCTTCTAAAGTCCAAAAATTATTCTTTGGTCTTCTGTAGCACATACAAATCCAATAAGATAATGAAAATGTGTAAAACAGTACCAATGAGGCTAGTGTAAAATCTCTCTGGTGTTAACTTAAGAAAGTGGATATTAAAAAGTTATAAACTAAATGGGGAGAATGAATAAATTAGCTTTTTAGGAACTGTTATTACATAGCATAATAGGTCAATCACCATAGAGCTGACTAACCCCTGATAGATAATTCAATCCACCTAAGAAATGTTTATGAAGAGCCAGTATGTGGGAGTACGTCAGAAAGAATGCTGAAATTGGAGTCACAGAACCTGAGTTTCAATGCTGACTCTTCCACCTCTGTGACTTTTAGCAATACATAACTTCTCTTGGCCTTAGTCTTCTTATTTGTAAAATGGGAGCACTGGACGAGGTGACAGCTAGGGTCCTTTCCAGCTCTACGTCTCAGGTCTCAGGCTTCTATAATGACAAGTCATATTAATGACAATGCAAGAGAGATATTTAATGATGAAGTAAAGTTTTCATTTTTCAATATTTCTACCTCTGCTTCCTTAGGCTTCAAAGTGGGAGGATCTTATCTAACACAATAAAAGGTAGCTCCAGAAGAGCTCAGGAGACAGGCAGCAGGAATTAGACTGCAAACCCTGCAGAATTGCAGAGATCCAGGTAGCCTCTAGCATTTTGTGCTTTAATTAGAGCTATTTCTTTTCTCTGTTTCAGCACTTTGGTGTCTCCAAGGACACATGCTGAGGTTGACAGGCTTCTCTTTCTCCCCACAGCATCTCCAAAGTGCTTATATCGAAATTTTCTCTTATAGAATCCATTTGCACAAACCATGAAAGAGATAGCGTACTTGGCCACTACTTCAGAAGAGAATGAGTTCTTTCTCTGTAGGTTTCCCTCCTCAAGAGCAGAGACTATCTCAGTGTTTTACTTCATGTCCCCAGGACTTGGCGACAATGCCTGGCACCCAGGAGGCACTTATTGAATGTAACTGTCCCAGAATTATCTCCTTCCATGAGAGTCAAAGATTTGGTAGATCAGAGGAAAGCAAAAAGGTTCCCCACCCAACACCATGTTTCAATTCTATTTCACGTATTATATTTTTGGAGGGATGGGGTAGACCTTTGATTTCATCACTTTGGGAGAACCTTTGGTACAATACTCTCTCCGAAATGCAGATCAGTGACTCTCGTGTGTGACTTAGAGCCTTAGTGAACTGCCACTCATGTGATTTGCACAGTCAACACAACTGGTAGGTATCAGAGTCAAGACTTTAACCTCAACCTTCTTTATTTCAGGTTCAGCATTTTATCCACTATACCACACTGTTTGGTTTCTTATTTTTTTTTAAAATAAATTTATTTAACTTTTTACATTCATTTTCACAAGATTTTGGGTTCCAAAATTTT
>JAQQSK010010890.1:0-12499 GCA_028658325.1 Potorous gilbertii | reverse complement strand
ACACACACACGCTCTGGTAAGCACTCAGAATACAAATATAATCAAAAGGAAAGATAGTGCCTACCTTCAAGGAACTTACATTTACAGACAACTCCCATGGGATCCATGGGATTTCCTTGCAGGTCGACTTCCCTCATAAAATTGTCATTTTGGAGGTGGATTTTGCAGCTTGGAAAACCATTTTACAGATGAAAAAAAAATGGGGCCAGAAAAAGGATGTCAATTGCTCAATGCCTCATGGGCAGTAAGTGGTAGAACTAGAACTCAAACCCAAAAATTCTGGGTGCAGATCCTTCATTCTTTCAAATTCACCACATTTCTTCAGCTGTTTCATTTCCTCTATCCTTCCATGGGCTGCCGGTCTCAGTTTGGAGGTAACCCTGCCTTTGGGCAGAAAGAGACTCAATCTCTCCTTCATTCATTAATTCATTTCATTCATTCATTCAAATCCTACTCTGAGATCTGAGGCACTTAGGTTACTCAATAAACCTAGAGAAGGGAAAAACCTGAGTTCAAATCCAGTCTAGGACCCTGGAATGTTAGTTAATAAATATTAAGCTCCTACTATGTGCCAGGCACCGTATAAAGTGCTGGAGATACACAGAAAGGTAAAAGCCAGTCTGATGGTGGAGACAACATGCAAATAACTGTGTCCAAACAAGATATTTATAGAATGAATTGGAGATAATTTGATCTACAGAGGCCAGGGAAACCAAGAGGGAGAGGTGAGGAAAGAGAGCATTCCACTCATGGGGAAGAGGCTGTGAAAAATGTCTGGAGCAGGGAGACATCTTGTTCTAGAAACAGCAGGAGGCATCTAGGTGGGTCAGTGGATAGAGCACTGAGCCCGGAATTAGGAAGACCTGAGTTCAAATCTAACCTCAGACTAACTGTGTAACCCTGGACAAGTCACTTAATCTCTGTTTTCCTGGAGAAGGAAATGGCAAAGCACTCAAGTATTGTTGCCAAGAAAACCCCATGGCCAGTACTGGCGTGTTATGGTCCATGAGGTCACGATGAGTCAGATACTTACTAGCTGTGTGACCCTGGGCAAGTCAGTCAATCCTGTTTGCCTCAGTTTCCTCATCTGTCAAATGAGCTGGAGAAGGGGCTAACAAACCACTCTAGTATTTTCTCCAAGAAAACCTCATAGGAAGAATCAGTACTGAACAGCACCAAGGAGGCCAGTGTCACTAGATTAAAGATTGCATTAGTGTGTGTGCAAGATGTAAGAAGATACAGGTGGGAGTATGGACAGATTTTTACAGACTTTGAGTACCAAAGAGAAGATTTTATATTTGACTTATATATTTGATCCTGGAAGTGATAGGGAGTCACTGGAATTTATTGACCTGGTCAGACCTGAAAAAAGTCACTTAAAAACAAAACACTTCCATCTACCTTTCTTTCCTCATCTGTAAAATGCATACAATAATAACACTCCAAATCTCCCAAGGTTGTGAGGATAAAATGACATATCATTTGTAAAGTGTTTTATAAACCTTAAAATACTATATAAATACAAGCTATTTCCAGTTTTTCAGTCATGTCTGACTCTGTTACTCCTTTGGGGGCTTTCTTGGCAGGAGTCCTAAAATAGTTTTCCATCTCCAGTTCATTTGACAGATGAGGAAACTGAGGCAGACAGGGTGATGTGAATTGCCCAGGGTCACATAGCTAGTAAATATCTGAGGCTGGATTTGAACTCAGGAAGATGAGTCTTCCTGACTGCAGCCTGGTGCTCCATGCACCATCCTATCTAGTGTTTTAAAGTTCAGAGCCCGCAAATGTTTTAGAAAAAGAACATAAAAAATAAAAATGATGGAGGGACAGAGTGGGAAGAGATAGAGAATGCCCAGTGGTTACTAGAGGAAGGGAGAGGCATTCTGAGAGAGGAAGGCAGAGAGGGAAGTAAGAAACAGCACAGGACTGGACAGTCAGGAATCTCAACACAGCTCCTTAACCCTTGTGCAAATCATCTCTGGACCTGACATTTCCCATTTTTAGAGGGAAAGGGGAGAACTAAATGACATTTGAGGTCTAAAATGCTATTGTCTATGATCTCAGAGAGAGATGACATTCCCTGTTCTAAGGTTCCCTCTCAGCTCTGCTGTCCCGTATTCTAAGGCCCCTCTCAGCTCTGACATCCCCTGTTCTAAGGCCCCTCTCAGCTCTGATATCCCCTGTTCTAAGACCCCTCCCAGCTCTGACATCCCCTGTTCTAAGCCCCAACCCTCCCAGGCCTTGTTCTAAGCTCATCTCTGACATACTAGAATCCTGTGATGGCCTAAGTGAGGCAGCCTCTACCCAAGACTTTTCTGCCTGGTTGGGAGAGGGTCTCCTGATGGAGACGAAAAGAGGAGAAAAGGTAAATTAGGCCTCAGGCAGGCAGTGGGGCCAGATCTAGGAGTCACGAAGGAAGGAAATAGCAACAAAGACATCAAGGGAGACAAGTAAATGAAACTCAATGGAGTCACTGAGAAACCAAGCGTGAAGGAAGCCTGTGGAAACTCTGGCTGGAGGTTTTTCTCCCAAGTCACACAGAAAAGTCATGCCAAATAAGGAATGAACCTAAGAGGAAAACACAGAATCTATTTCCCCTGGGTGGAACCCTGCAGATCTGACTCGCTACTGCTTTGATCAGATGTTGTAAAATTCCCTTTAAGGCACAGAGGGAGACACCATCCAAACCACTTCAATGACAGAGAGTCTGTGACAAACTCTTAAAAGGGAAACTGTGATTTCTTCCTAATCATGTCAAATGGAGTGGAATCATTCCAGTGAGCCTTCTGATGACCAGAGAGGGTTCCTGGCCTGTGCCCATGTCCAACCTCCCTATTTGGGTCATTAGACTGGGCCCATCTCCCAAAGAGAAGTCTAGCTGATACCCAAACTGCAACAACCAGTCCTGGATCAGACTGGGAGTCTACGGGGCCTAATCTCACCCCCTCCTGATCCATTCTCCTAGAGTACTAGTTCTGAACATTCTTATATTCCTCACGGTCCTCTTTGGAAATCTGGTGGAGTCTGTGGACCTCTTGTCAGAATAAGGCTTTTAAATGTATAATGTAACATACACGGATTACAAAGGAAACTAATTATGCTAATTACACTTATCAAAACATTCATTTTTTTAAAAAATCCATAAATCTCTGATTAAGAATCTCTGTCCTAGAGGCTTGTGGAGAATTGAGGTTTCCAGACATTGTGAATGATTTTGGGGCCTTTCCATCCTTTTTTGTTTTTTCATTTTAGAGGAAATTGAGGTTAAGTGACTTGCCCCGGGTCACACAGCTAGTAAGTGTCTGAAACTAGATTAGAATTCAGGTATTCTGACTTCATTGGAGTAAGGAGCCCCCAGTGAAGAAATTCCCTCATCAAAATGTACTGTTATTGTTCCAGATAAGTCTCAAAGGAAACAGAGAGATAGAAATGAGGAGGGAAGGCCTTCCAGGCACAGAAGTACAAAAGCAAGGAGGTGGGATATGGAATGTTGTGAGTCAGCTGCCTACAGATCTCTCGACATATTGTATAGACTTCGAGGAAACAGATACAGTTTGTACATTTTCCTCTACTCTTCATTAGGAACTGACCCATCTGTCACATGACTGACATTTTCTGTCACGTCTTCCTATCACTCCCAGTTCTGACCTCCGGAATCAAAGAGAAAAAATAAAATACATATGTTTTCTCTATTACAGGCTTTGAATTAATGTTGTTGTTTAGTGTTTCAGTCCTATCTGATCCCATCTTGGGGTTTTCTTGGCAAAGATACTACTGGAAGGTTTCCCATTTCCTTCTCCAGCTCATTTTACAGGTGAGGAAACTGAGACAAACAAGGGTCATTGACTTACCCAGGGTCATACAGTATGGCTTGATTTGAACTCAGTTCTTTCCAATTCCAAGTCCGATAGTCTATCTACTAGGTCACATAGCTGCCCCCTTGAAATATTGGTGGACATATTCTCCTGTTCCCTTCTTTCCCCTTCCTTCTCTAGGCTCACCATTACTGTTCCCCTCAACTCTGAAAGCTCAGCTTATGTGACACCTTCTGTATAAAGCCTTACCTGTCTCCCCCACCCCCAGTGCCCAGATCCTTCTTTCCAAAATTACCTTGTATTCATTGTGTGGGTATACATGTGTATGTGTATATATATCTGCATGTATATATGTTTACCTGGATGCTATGTATACATGAAGTCTCTCCTAATAGAATGTAACTTTCTTGAGGAGGAGCTTTTTTTCCCTTCCGTATTTCCCCAGTTCTAGGCATAGTTGTTGACCCATAGCAGATGCTTAATAAATGTGTGTTGATTGGCTGATTGATTGAGCGTGTGTGTGTGTGTGTGTGTGTGTGTGTGTGTGTGTGTGTGTAAAACCACAACTACTCAGTCCCAACTACAACTTCACTTAGTTCAACATCAGACCATTTGGCAGAAGCTATTTGAAAGGGGAGTTAAAGTTAAAAAAAAAATAAAGTCAAGAATTTAATATCCCGGCCCATCAGGTAACAACAATGCAACTGTTCCAGTCCTGTCCTCAAGATAACCCTGCTTCTTTGTTAAAGATTGCTGCTGCCTTAAGCTCACACCTGGCTGCTTGTTGCCAGATATTTTAAAAAGAAAGGAAATGAGAAACACTTTCTGTCTCAGCCCCAGGGTAGAATGGTTCAAGACAGGAGATTTCCAGATTTGCCTTAAGAGTCATGGGAAATGAAGAGGTTAGTAGGGTGGGCTGATATGGAGGCAGAGGCCCTTATTGGAGAGAAAAGGGTGTGGGGGTGTATATTTTTCATTTTTTGGACCAACGACCCTTAGTAAGAAGAGGTGAGACCTTTGAGAGAGAGGAAGGAAAGAAGAAAGTTAGAAGAGTCATCATAAGAGAAATTCCTGAGGCTTAAAGCCAGTCAATAAATTGACACACCTTACCTCCATCTCTCATCAGGAGGGAGACAGGATGGTGGGAGAAATAGCACCTCTTCCCCCATCTCCTGGACCCAAAGGGGACTCAGAAGGTGTGAGAACTCCTTTTGAAGAATCTTGGTGTTCTGTCAGCACCCTAGGATTTCCCAGGTATCACTGGGGCTTTCTTTTTCACACATCTGTGACTGATGAGCAGGGAATATAAACACCTCATTAATGTTATAATTCACTACTTGGACCTGAGACCTGGGCAAGGGGAAAGAGAAGGAGGAAGAGAAGGAGGAGGAGGAGAAGGAAGAAAAGGAAAAGGAACACAAGAAGGAGGAAAGTGAAGAGGAGGAGGTAGAGAAAGAGGAAAAGTAGGAGAAAGAAGAGAAGGGAAGGAGAAGGAAGATGATGGTGATGATGATGATGATGATGATGGAGGAAGAGGAGGGAGGGGAAGAGGAGAAAAAGAGGTTCATAACAATACTGGTAAGGCTCTCTCTCCATTTCCCATGCCTGGAATGCATTGTCTCCTCATCTTCCTTCTTCCAACGCACCCCTCAGGTAACAAGTATTTTCTGATATCTCCTCACAAAAGCTAAAGCTGCCTCTCTCTCTAACTCTCTTATGTTTCATTACTTTATATTTATTCTGGATATACTTGTATATGCTCTTGTCTTTCCTGTTAGAGTTGTTATTGTGTTTGTCCTTGGTTCTCAAAGAAGACCATGACATCCAGATGATGACAAGACTTGCAGTTGACTTTGATTTGAAAGAGGGAGGGCTGTGCAAGGTCACCAACCTCGCTTTCCTCTCCTGAGCCATCTGGGTCCAGTGGCTTGATATTCATCAGGATGACTAGAGATGGCCCAGGATGCAATATGAGACACTGACCCTTTCAGGCTAAGGTCTTATCACATTCTCACTTTGAGTGATGTACCTTGAATGTGGAAATAATTTTTTTGGTTTTTTATTGCCAGGGGCTAGCTAGCACTTAGTAGGTACTTAAATAAATGCATGTTTATTGATCAATAATTCATAGATTTAAAGTTAGAAGGAAACTGAGAAGTGCTGTAGTCCAAACTCCAAATGTTTTAAATGAGGAACCTAAGGCTCCAATATTGAAATGATTCATTTGAAGTTACACAGCTAGTAAGTTATGGAGAAGGATTTGGTCTGTGGGCCTCCAACCCCAAATCTGTCACTCTTTCCAAAATGCCAAATTGCCTCTGAGTACTAGAGAGTTGCTTGAGATTACATGACTAGCCAAGTGTCTAACTAGTGTCAGAAGTGGCATAGTAGTAGTGGTGGTGGTGGTAGTAGTAATAGAGGTAAGTAGTAGTATGAAAGAGTAATTGTAGTAGTTGCATTAATAACAAATGTTAGTATTTATATATCACTTTAAGGTTTGCGAGTGCTTTACAAATATTATTTCAATCTAACCCAGGTCTTCCTCCTAATAGGTCCAATGATCTAATTACTGAACTGTGTATAATATCATGGCAGCTAAATGGTATGTAAAATGCTGGGCCTGGAGTCAGGAAGTCTTGAGTTTAAGTCCAGCCTCAAATATTCACCCGCTGTGTGACTCTGGGCAAGTCACTCAGTCTATTTGCTCAATTTCCTCAAATTTAAAATAAGGATATAATAACCCCTCCCTCCTGGAGTTGTTGTGAAGCTTACAAGAGATAGTATTTGAAAAGCATTTAACATAGGGCTTGGCACTTTAATAAATATTTGTTCCCTCTTTATCCCCTCTACAATAATACTAATAGCACTCATAGTGTAGAAGTTGTGAATGGGAAATCCCTAATGGGTTGGACTGGGGCACCTCCCATGGGGCAAGACATATGTTCTGCCCCTTGCTGAGAGATGAGTTCCTGACCAGGGCACTGCCTGGACGATTATTGATGACAGAGCCCCTGGCTGGCTCCAGGGGAGGTGCTCCTGTCTAGTCCATCAGCTCCTCCTGACCCCTGCTCCCACCCCTTGCTGCAATCTAATGAGGAGAAACAGGAAGAAGAGAAGGAAGAGGAAGGTGAGAATTATGAAGGTGGGGGATAAGCAGAAGAGGTGCCCAAGTCATTTCAAAAAGATTTGACCCTCTGGAAAACTTTAATTGCTGCTAATAGCCAACCTGCTGGGTGGTATTTTATTAAAGCTAATGGATTTTTATGGGACATTTCTCACATTGTGCTCCTTTAGCCTCAGAGAAAACATTAAATATTAAAAGGAAAGCTTGGGGTTGCTGTTTCAAGGAGGCCCTGCTGATAGATTAGGTTTCCCGCAAGTTAGAGACCCAGGGCCAACACTCTGGCAGCTTTCAGGGAGTCTGTGCAGTCTGGCCAGAGAAAGGTGAGTGGAGTTGTAGCCTTGGTGGTGGTCTGAGCCCATGAGCTGCCAGAACCTTGGGAGCCCAGCGAATGGTTCCCCTGCTTTATTTTTGTTTTCTTTTCCTTCTTGGTTTCTTCCTTCTTTCCCTCCCTTCCTTCCCTTCTCCCTCGTTCCTTCCTTCATTCCTTCCTTCCTTCCGTCCTCCTTTCTTTCCTTCCTCCTTTCTTCCTTCCTTCCTTCATTCCTTCCTTCCCTTCTTCCTTCCATGTCTTGAATGGATATAACACATACATAATTTAGCAACTAAATCATAAAATTCTCTGAGGCTTCTGGGCATGGTGATATATACCTTTAACCCCAATTACGGAGGAGGCTGAAGTCTCTCTCAAACTCAGGATTTCCCAGCCCCAGTGCTCTGTGCTAATTAGTTGTCCACGCTAAGGTCCAGCCCAGATTAGAAACAGAGCAGGGGAAAGATCAACTCCTGAGTAGCCTGTGTACTGACTCCAAGACTGTACTAGATGGAGAAATACTACTGTGTACTACTCCAAGACTGGGCTAGATGGAGAAGAAAATGAAAGAAAGAAAGAAGGAAAGAAAGAAAGGAAGGAAGGAAGGAAGGAAAGAAGGAAGAAAGAAAGAAAGAAAGAAAGAAGGGAAGGAAGGAAGAAAGGAATGAAGGAAGGAAGCAGGGAAGAGGGAGGGAGGAATGAAGGAAAGAAAGGGAAGATAAGGGAAAAGAAGAAAACAGAAAGGAAGAAAAGAATGAAAGCAAGGAAGGAAAAGAAGAAAGGAAAAAAAAATAAGGATATTTACCTGAGATTGAGTGGTCAGATGACCTGCCCATGGTTCTGAAGTTAGTATCAAAGGTGGGATCTGAACCCAGATGTCCCGAAATCCAACCTTTTATCTGCTATGACATAAGCCCACCTCTTGCCTTGCACCTACTAGGCATTTAATAAATATTTAAAGAATTGAATTAATTGTTCCAACAGAATAAGCATTACTGGGGGGGGGCTCCCCATCTCTGATAGGGAGAGATGATAATATCTAGAATTCATCTATTTCTTTAAGCTTTGTCAAGTACTTGACATACACTGTTGGATTTGAGTCTCGCCAGTAACTTTTATCAGGGTCAGAAGACCGAAGACTTAGAACCAGAAGGGACTCTAAAGTCTTCAAGTCGAACACTCCCATTTCACAGATGAGGAAAAGAAGGAATGACTCACCTCTCCCAAAGTCACACAGGTCCATCACACAGTCACACAGTAGTAGACCTGAGATTTAAAATCAGGTCCTTTGTCTCCAAAGCCAGCTGTGTATTTGCTTCTTCATGAACCCTCTTCTAGAAGAGCAAAGGGATGTGTGTTACAGACCAAAGTTTACATATAATGAGCAGTAGGGTTTTATTAAAACCAAGTATCTCATTACATAGTTAGATAGTATTAGATTAGATAAAGAGGAAATAATTAAAAGAGGGAAAGCATTGGAATTAAGAGGTAGAAGGTGGGATTTTAAATGAAGTTTTCTCACTGGGAAATTTCCCATATCAATAGAATCAAATTTCCAGTCCCTATTCTTTATGTATGACAAAATTGAGGTTCATAGAAATTAAATGATTTTCCCAGGATCTGGGTGGTCCTGATGAGCGCAGAATTCGAACCTTGCTCTTCTGAAAGCCAACCCCTCTTTCCGCTAGGACAACCTTGATGGAAAGTACCTAGAAAGCCATAAAGCACTCCATAAATTTGAGGGGATATTTTTATCAAAATTCCCACCACCTCAGCAAGCATTAGAGTTGGTCTCTGTGTCTTTACCAACATAGCAGCTTTTCTCCCAACATGCCATCATAATATAACACTTGTGTTTACCAGTGGGGGGCATTCTGAGCACATTTCTAGGTGGAAGTGGGAAGTAGGAAGACCTAGCCCAGAGGTTGTACTTTGCAATTGTTGCATTAGTGTTTCTGATTATCATAAAATACCTGATTTCATTTTACAGAATGATTGAACTGGGATATAGTCTTTACCTTCCTTTTCTTCCATTTCTTCTCCTTATTCCTCTTCTTTGTCCTTCCCTTCCCTTCTCTTCTTCCTCTTCCTGTCCTCTCCTTCTCCCCTTTCCTTCTCCACTTCTTGCATTAACAACAAATATGTCAAGCATTGAGCTAAACACTGGAAAGATAAAAAGGCAGCAACACAGTCCTTTCCCTCAAGGGGGTAACTTTCTTATGAGAGGTCCCAATATAAAAGTTACTCAGCTCCATCTCAGCGGGGCTAGCAGTTGGGGGAGGAAGGGAAACTTTATGCAGAAGAGGGAAAGGTATCATGAAGAAGAGAAGAATTTGAGTTGAGTCTTGGGGGAAGCTAGGATGGAGGGGAGGAGAGAATGAATTCCCATCATAGGCGCTGGGCAATGAAAAGACACTGAGTCAGGAGATGGTGTGTCCATATATGAGGAACATATATGTCACTGACTTAGAGAGGACTTGGAAAGGAGTAAAATATAAGATTGGGAATGTAGGAAAGATTCTAGGTTATGCAGAACCTTAAAAGCCAAAGAGAAGATTTTATATTTGATCCTAAAAGTATCAGGGAGCCACTGAAGCTCATTGAGTAGGAGAGTTTAGAGGGCAGACTTAAACTTTAGGAAAATCACTTTGGTAGCTGGAGAATGGAGCAGGGTAAAGAGGGACTTGGGCAGGATGACCAGGATGACCTGTTAAGAGACCTCATTCATCATCCAGAGATGAAGTCATATCCAGAGCTACAGTTGTGTGATTAGAGGGAAGGGGAACCTATAGGAGAGGGACTTTGGAAGTAGAAATGAAAGGACTTCATAGCAGATTGGCAGTAATGCTACTGCCTTTGCGCTGCTGCTTATATGTAGTTATTTGTTTTTTATTTCCCCAATTCAACTGTGATATCCTTGATCCTTTTGCCTTTCTTTGTATCCCTAGCCTTTAGCACACTGACTGACATAGGGTGCCTCATAGATGTTAGTTGACACGATGACTTGAATTCCAGTAAGAAGTTGATGATGATGACAAGGCATCCTCCTCTTCCTCTTCTTTTTTTGCTTCCTCTTCTTCCTTTTCTTTCTTCTCATCTAATCATTCCTTCTCTTCTTGTCCTTCCTCCTCCCTCTCTTCTTACCCTTCTCCTCTTTCTTTTCTTTCTTCTTGTCCTACCCCTTCTTTTTCTTGTCCTTTCCTTCCCTCTCTCTTCCTTGTCCTTCTCCTCCTTTTCTTTTCTCTCTTCATATTCCTTTTTTTCTTGTCCTTCCCTTTCCCCCCTCTCCTTTGTCCTTCTCCTCCTTCCTCTTTTCTGTCTTTCTTCTATTTCCCCATCAAGCAGTAATACATTGGGCCAGAACATTGGAGATACCCAGGGTCAACCCAATCTTGATGAGCCCTGGGAGGGGAACTATTCAAGGAGCATATGATCACCTTTCATCTATGGCTCCTACATCCATTAGGCCTTCATGATTACATCTCCTTCCAGCCTCCAGGACAATGGAGACAAAGTCAGTGTAACAGATCCCTTCCAAGAGATCACTGTGCTTTTTGAATGGAAACATAGCGGGGGGTTGGAGGGAAGCTATTTTCTGGCGACTATAGGGGACACATAGAGCGAGCAGGCCTGCAAAGTAGGACTTGGCTGTCCCCAGCCCCAGAGCAATCCCCTCAGAGGAGCTATGAAAAAGCCTATTAGTGAGAGGGTGTCTTCTGTAAGCCCTGGATAATAGCCCACAAATGAATTTGACTAGAGACTACTGGGGGGAGACACAAGGAAGATTTTTGCACTTTGGGGGCCTGGGTGGCCTGGAGGCTGGAAGGGAGACTTGTTGATAAAACACACACAAACACGTAGAGCTGTGGGCTATGTGAATACAAAGCTCTTTATCTGATGGATCTCCAAGAGCTTTATTACAGGTAAATAAGCCTGTCTCCAGATGCTAATGGGAGAAGGCCAGGCCTGGCAAGGAGATTAAAGGGAGAATGTCTCAGGAAGGTCATAGCCTAGTCAATGACATAGTGGAGACTGCCTCTGTAGTCTGTAATGGAATCTGTCTACTTGCCTTTTGTAGGATGGCTCCAGGGATGTGCTGGTAGATGATTAACAACTGGCTCTCTGGAAAAAAAATATACTCTATACATTTTTAAGTATAATATGTGTGTTAATATTTTTCTGTCACTTTCTTAAAGTCTAGATGGTCAATAAAACATTAAATTAAGTAATATTTGCCAACTCCTTAGGCATAAATGCTCACAATGGAAATTTAACGATCGGCTCTTGTTCCAGGACAAGCTGGTTCCAGGTGACCCCTACATGGATCTCAGTTTTAACTGGTACTTGAGACCTGAGCCTCAGAGCACCCACCATGCAGTGATCCTCTCTCCTCCCTGCCCCCCTCCTCCATTCTGATTTAGGTAAATTAGTAGAGAGCTAGACTTGGGGTCCAAAGACTGGCCAAAGAAACTTTATATTTGTATTATTAGTAAGTGACCCTGGAGGGAGTCACTTAACCTCTGTTTGCCTCAGTTTCCCCCATTGTAAAGTAGGAATAATAATTGCACTTACCTTACAGTGTTGTCGCAAGGCTCCAAGGAGATAATACACCTAAAAATCACTACATGCATTCGTGATTACTGATATTTTTGTTATACTGCCATTATATTGGTGTGCCAGATAAAGCAAAACTTATCCCTGAAATTTGGTTTAGATCCAAAGGGTTGATACATTGAAAAGCTTGTCTTGTCAGGTAAAAGAGTCACTGGCTAAGTACTTTGGAAGGGACCCTGAAGATCATCCTGTCATAGTATCGTAGATCTATCACTAAAAAGGACCTGAGACTTTGGTTCATTTTCCAGATGAAGAAACTGAGATCCAGGGGAGTCAAAATGATTTAGAATTATAAAATCATGGCTTCAAAGCTCAGAGAAACCATTTAGGCCTACTCCCTCTTTTTATAAATGAGGAAACCGAGTCCCAGAGAGTTTGTGTCTTGTTCAAGGTCATTCAGCTGTAATCAACAAAGGCAGGCTGTGAATGCAGGTTCTCTGACCCCCAAAGTCAGTTTTCTTTTCATGGTCCCACAATGCACATTGAAATGTGGAGCTCAGAAGATTCTTACTCTCTGCTGATGTGATGAAGGCTGAGTATTGCAACTTTTGGGGTCACAGTAAGGGACTCTAGACAGATAGATGATGCCATAGTGCAGAGAACACTGGACCTGGAGTCAAGAACACTCATCTT